>JAQFZM010002584.1:0-13167 GCA_034695785.1 Galumna obvia | reverse complement strand
GAAGACAACGATTCAGATATTTTGTGGACATTTCGCCACCTTTTGATCCAAAAACAATTTGTTTGGGTTTTGGCGCTCAAAACAGACTAAAGTTTTATATTTAACATAAACTGTAAGAACACTTCTGAATAATTATCAAATATTTAAAAAGACTTGAAAATAATGTCAAGAATCAAACACTCCTTTGAAAGTTTTGAACTAATTTTTAGAAAAAATGAATAAAATTGAAATAATAAATAATTTTTCAAACCTCTAACAATAAGTAATATATTTTGAGAGTCAGATCCCACAGAATTAGAGACAATACATGAATAGTTTGCGGAGTCTTTCCTCAACACTTTTTCAATGGTAAGAGAGGAGAACCTCTTCGAGTTTTCTATCCTATAGTTGACATCCGGACCCGATTTGATTGTCTGTCCATTTTTAGTCCATTCAAAAAATAGGGGAAGACTTCCCTCTTGAATACCACATAAAATCATGAAAAGCGAGCCCTCATTTTGACTGATAGGAGTGACCAATGCTTTCAATTTAGGGGCTGAACAGCAATTTGTTTAAAAATATATGTATTTAATGATTGATTAATATTACCCTGAATTTCATTTGAAAATATTGGGTCGAATAAATAAAATGAAAACAATAGATATAAACAATATTTCATTTTAAAAGCACTCAAAATAACCAAAACATTTAAATTTTAAAATCACAACAAAGTGATGGCCGACAAATAAGACAACTGAATAGAATTCAGATATTTTGTGGACATTTCGCCACCTTTTGATCCAAAAACAATTTGCTTGAGTTTTGGCGCACAAAATAGACATTAATTTATATCTAAAACAAACTGTAAGAAAAAGTTGTTTAAAAAAGGTTTTGCTTAAAAGACTTAATGAAAACTTATAACAAACTTTTGTCGAGTCCTCCACTTCAGGTCCTGACAGTGGAAGAGTCGACTTATAACAGTCGAATCACTTTTATTAATTAATAACATAACTATTACTCAATTAAAATCAGGACAACTTGTATTAAATTCAATACAAAAACTGAGGCCAAATAGTATTTAAATTAATTTAATTGAATATATGAATATAAATGAGCCTTATATTGATCAAGATAACTTTAAAATTTTACTCTTAAATATTAAATTAATGAAAACAAAAATAATTTTCTCCAAACCTTTAACAACGAGTAATACATTTTGAGAGTCAGATCCGATTGAATTGGAGACAACACATGAGTAGTTTGCGGAGTCTTTCCTCAAAACTTCATCGATAGTGAGAGTCGAGAATTTTTTTGAATTTTCTATTCTATAGCTGACATCCGGACCAGATTTAATTGTCTGACCATTTTTAGACCACTCGAAAAACAATGGAATACTACCCCTTTCAGCCGCACAGAAAACCATAAAAGTTGAACCCTCTGTTTGACTTATTGGACTCAATACAGCCTTTAATTTAGGAGCTAGGTAATATTTTAATCAATTTTTATTATTATGAAATTCCTTAAAAACTGGGATTACCTGACATTTCAATTGATATAATTTGTGTAAATAAATGAAATAAAAACAATAAAAATATTTTATAATTCATTTTTGTTTGAATTCAAAAATTCAAATAAAATGTTTGAAAAACAAATAATGGCCGACAGATAAGACAACAGAATATTGGATCAGTTATTTTGTGGACATTTCGCCACCTTTTGATCCAAAAACAATTTGTTTGACTTTTGGCGCTCAAAACATAATCCAATTCAAACTGTAAGGACTCGAATTAAACTGCACTCAATGTTTCAATAAAATGAATTCAAATGAATTTATGTTTTATTTTAATGACATTTTGATTGATATTATTATTTATTTCCAATAAATTTGAGATTTTTATCTCAAAATTATTCTATTTTTATATTTATATAAATAAATTCACTCATATATTAATATCAAACTCTGAATATAAATATTAATATAAAATAATATTAGACTTTTAATTTTGAGCTAAACTTACATTAGCAATGGTTATGCCTTGAGCATTTTATTGAGTTTTCTTGAAATTTGTTACAAAAGAGTTTGATATACAAACATAACAAATTGATTTGCATAAAAGTGTCTCGGCTGATATCGTGCAACTATTTACTATATTTATTATTAATATATTATTCATTTATACTATTTATATAATTTATAGATTCAGTGTTAGGAAAATTGATTAATAACTTGCAATATTTATAATCGTTTGCACTCTAAACCCATTTTAATTACTTATTTTAATTAATTCTTTTGTTTACTTAGACTTAAATTAATTTCTGAAACCAATGTTTTCTATTAAATTAAGATCTTATCAAGATAATATTTACACTTTACTATATTTATTAGAATTACAAAAACATTTCTCTGAGGGCTAAACAAAGTGTGTTACACATTATCTCACCTTTAGTTTAGAGATATTTCAAGTATTCTCTTAATAAAACCTAATATAAACATAATGATCAAGGTCGTTTATTAAAACTGAATAATTACTTAAATAAATATTTGGTTTAGGATTTTTTTATCAAAAGAATGTGGATAAGACCTCATTCCAATTGGTATCAAGCTAATTTCACTAATTCTATTTGAAATATTTGCAAAAAAGAGTCGCTTATATTCCATGGAAAAACTAGAGCTAAATATTTGTGACAATTTATAGATTCATATTTTAATGAATAATAAGTTATTAATGCTCTCTATTTATAGTGTTTTGATATGAACTAAGTTAACTAATTTAACTTTAGATAGAAATGATCAAGGTTGTCATCATTAGTGAACTTGTTCCATTTCTCATTCCATTCTTATGTCTTAAGATATTTAAGAGAAAAAGCAATTGTTTTTGTGAAGCTCTTATGTAATACTCACTATCTTATCTACTAAATGAGTTGTAACACTTCTTTTATATCTAGCATAATCTTGTTTATCACTGTGTTCACCATGGTCGCCATAATCTTTATGTTTTTGACCTGAAAGGTCTACCAGTCCCGTCACTCTATAGACAGCATTCGGAGGACGTAATTTGAGCTCTAATTAAAAGAAATGTCATTCGCTTTAAAGTAAATTCTTTTAAGAAATCTATTGATTAAGTAATAGAAAACCAGTTTTTTCTTAATTAAATATTTTGTTTTTTTTGGTTCAGTACTTCACAAACCTTTCAATTCTTTCAATTCTCTGACCCCTAACCCCAGTCCTAAAACAACTGTTCCAATGCGAGCCTTCTTCTTAATCTTCTTCTTGAGTATTTTGACAGGGTCTTTTTTAATGTAGTGAATCATCTTTTGTATAATCACTTTCTGAAGGGGTCGTATAATATGCGGAGGAAATATGTGATGCATATGAACCTTAGGTATGTCAGGAATCAGGTCAAGTATATCATCGTCAATGATTCGGGGCCTCAACTGGTCCTTTCGAGGACTCATTGTTTCTAACGCTTTATTCCTACCCTCTCTATACTCAGCGTCAGTCAAAAGTCTTATTAATTTTTGTACAACATCTTGCCCATTATGTAATGTCAAATAGTCCTCGGGTGAAGAGATGGGGTTTTTAACCGCAGAATTGTATTTACTGTCGTCTTCTTCTTTTGAACGGTATTTGTAGTGATTATTGCAATGAATTTCCGAAAATACTGTTAAGTATTGAAAATTATAGTTATAATAAAGTCATTATAATCTAATTAAGAGTCAAAACTTGTGCTAAAGATAGGGTTCGGGCATTAAGTATTACACAATTTCATTGTATAGCTTTTAATAGAAGCCTAACCAATGAACAAAGACAATGAACTAGCAATTGATATTAATGAACCTAGCTTATATTAAAGAAAATGCTGTCACTTTTTTTTCACTCTTTTTTCATTTCGATTTAAATGAACTTATAATCGATACATGCATTACATTTGACCCAAATATTATCCGCAGAACATTTTATTACTGCCATGCTCAATTTATTTTACCGACAACTGATCTGATTCATTAAAGAGAAAAATATTCATAAATTTTAATCGTTTCTATTAATATCGTTTGAGAATGAGTTGAATGTAAATTATATTCAAATAAAATGAATAAAAACAAATGAATTTCTAATTATTTATGAATTGAGTCTTATTTTCAATTAAATAATATCTTTATTCATATCATTACTTTCAATCGATTTCTAATTGATCATGCTTATTTTTAGAAAGTATTTTAGCAAGCCAACTTTTTATAGTAACTATTTCATTTAAATGTTTATGTGTTCAAGTTATGTAACAAGGCAATTTTTAGTAATAAAATTGCTTTTTCATTATTTACAGACACTTAAATATATTGATATTCAGGCTTTTGAAAATAGATATAGCCAAGGGGGTATTGCCTGCAATCTACAAATTAATTAACTTAGTGAATTTTATAGAAAAAAGTTCCCATCGATTGCTTATTAAGTCTATGAGAAATTCTCAGTAAAATCTAATCTATCAGAATATTGATATACCTTCACTACAACATATATTTTGATAACCTTGCTTATCCCTTAACCAATAGAGACATTAAAGGATTAAAGATAAGAATAAAATATAATTTTATTCTCATTATTCATCTCTGGCTAAAGTCGAGAGAAGGGATGAAACTTAAATATAATAGTAATGGAGTGGAGTTGAGTTGAGTGCGAGTGCAGTGCTTTTTAAGGTCGAAGGACATCGAACTTTTTCTATGCGAGAGATGTGGTGTTCCTCAAACAACAGTGAGAATAAGCGTAAGCACTGCAATCAAAACATATAGAAATTTAAGTTAAATCTCAGCCCTGAAAGCATACAAACATTTCTGATGCTCTTATTTTCAAAGTTTTTTTTTCAATTGGATATCAAATTAATTATCGGTTTTTACTTAAATCAAACCTTATATTATACTATAGAATAGTTTTATTTAGCGGTTATATAATCAATCTATTGGTGTATATATACTCAATAGGTTTATATATTCGGAATAATATTTGACTGTTTTATTACTTAAAAGCTTAGATTCGTCGAATAATTAGGTCAATATCAAGGATTATGCCCGAGGAAAGTCTCAATTAGTTTTTCTATATATTAAATAATGATAGATCTTTTATAGATCTATATATTAGTAATATATTATTTATTTTTAATACAAACAAAGTATTTCTGTTGAGATTTTGGGCAAAAAAATAAAATATAAAAATCACTTAATATAATATAAGTGTCTATTAATGAGAATAAGTTTTAGTATAACAAAAAAATGATTGATAAGTTCTGATTGAATCTTTTTGGTCTAGCTTCATTTATACTAAATTTTGTTTGGAATTCTCATCTTATATCTTTATCTAGTTCAGTTTTTAATAAAAATATTATGGTTTAGTTCTATTCTAGTTTTCATTACTTACTTTTTTATTTATAATCAAAATGAATGAATTCGATAAAAAAGAAGAGAAAAATTAGAAATAGATTTGAAGAGAAAAATTCATATAAAGTTATTGACAGCAGAAGAAGAAAATGAATAAAAAAGAGTTTTTTGCACAGAATTTGAAAAAATACTCATAAATTATATGACTTTTTTTTCTTAAGCTTTTAATTATTTTTATTATTTCTGTGAAATAAATGCACTTTTTTCGAGTCATTCCAAAAGAAATAAAAAATTAATGATCCGTCACTTGAAAAACGTTATACTCTTTGAGTTATAATTAGAATTAGTAATGATTTCATGATTTCATTTGAAAATATTTTTCATTAATAAGAAAATGTCTAATAAAAGAGAACGACATCGATATCGGACCCAAACATAATTTAATCAGTATTTCAGTGATACTTATTTTACTTATTAGAGAGGATTAGAGCAAAATATAGACCGAGAGTTAACTTATCTGATTCTCCTTTGATTGACATTGAATTTAAGTGATGTTAATAATATAAAAAATACTAAATAATAGCTCTACTCTATAAAAATAGTATACTATATATACTGTACTCACCAAATAAGAGGGGAAGGAAAGAGAGGCTCAACAATTGATTCATTTTTCATACGTTTTGCTCTTATTATTAATGACTGACTCTTGACTTTAATTATAGTGTTTTCAAAACATAAGAAAACAATTAATAAAAATGAAAGAAAAAACTGTAAATAAAATAATTTTTCAAATGAGAGTAAACTCAAGTGATATTCAATTTGTTCCTAAAAAATAGTGTCGGAAACCAATTGAAGAACCAAATCGAGAGAGAAATGTTTTAATGAGTGAATCTTGTTTTCAATACCTGTTTGCCAACTGACACACATACAAATGATTGTGCGTGCTCCTTTTTTTGTATCTATCAACTCTATCTTTACCTAAAATGACACTATTTATATGCAAAGATTCACCAAGCTTAAAAATGGACTGTCTTAGTTTAGTTATGTAATTAAGTCATTAAAAAGTTGTGATATGAACTCGTTTTCTCATATATGAGTTCATTAGAATTTAATCAAGCTAATTTGTAAAACAAATTTCTACGAATCAAAGTAAATTAGAACCAGTTCATTCATAAATCTAAATTATTGGAAAATTAGCTATTTAAATTTATTGTAATCTCAAAAAAATGATGATAAGTGTAAATGATTGTTGGAAAGTGAGCATGGTCACTGGGAAAAGCAGTTTATCCCAATTGAATAGTAGTTCGAATGCTATGAATAACTGTGTTATGTCTTAAAACTGGTTCATTCTTGTAATTTAGGTATCCTATCGACACACAGAGAGCTCAACCCCTCCCAAAAACAACATTCACTCCTTATGTGAGATAAAGCATTTCTCTCTCGATTCCGTTCCTCTTCTCTCGAATTGTATCCAAAGATTTTTTTGAGAACAAAATCATTTCATTTCAGTACTCATTCTTTTAAAGTTTGATTTAATTCTCACACTTTTATACTGTTTTTGTATTAAATTTAATGTAATTTTTCTCTTTTGATGTAAACATTAGTTGAAAAAAAGAGAGACGTCTTCTCAACAAATTTGTGTCGAAAAAATGATTCGGTTATTAAGTCTTCGCTTAATTTTAGGTAAGTTTTTAAGAATATATTTCGATATAAAACATATTCTGTTTTAATCATCAAAATTATAATTACAATATATTTATATTAAAATTATAATTTAAAAATCATTTTGTTTTGTGATTTGAATTTTAAATTTTATATTTACTTATAAGTAAACTAATTCATTGACGTAATCTAGATATATTTTTCTCACTTTAACTTGTTAATTACCATTTAAAGAAGGTTAGTTTACATAAAAATGAAAATCTAACCTTTGATTCTATTAATTTGTATCAAGATAAAGTAAATTTAGCGACTATTAAGAGCTGAACCGATAACTATTTATAAATGAATTTCTAAAATAATTTTATTTTTCTTTATTTCTTCATTTCATTAGTTTTAAAGATTTTTAAATGAATTGGAAATAAAGCAAAAACAAAACGAAAGGATAAAAATAATTAAACCTTAATCTGAAAAAGAGTCATATAATTTATTACTAAATTTTTGTGTTAAACTAAATTTTTATTATTTTAATTCCTCCATCTCTTCAGTCAATAACACTTAAGGTATTTCCACTCAATTCGTCTTTTTTTTGACAGAAAAAGTTTTTACCAAAAAATATCATTTGATTTAATTCTTGAGATCTTTTGGTGATAACATAGAAAATAATAAAATAGAAATAAATTTCGTGATTTATATCAAAGATTGGAAAATATGTTGAGATTCTCGTCTCAATTTCAATCAAAATGAAAGAAAATTAAACTAGGACTAATTTATTCTCAAATCCAAAAAATACAATTTAGTCAATCAAATGTTATCAATCATTGGAAGATAATTTTCCACTACAACTACAACCACTTTGATTATTGATCCCTATTTGTTGCATCACAGCACAGGGATGTCCATTGCAGTAGTTTAATAGGTGCTTGAACGTTAATGAGCTAGAATATTTTAAGAACTGCTCTTATATAATCTATTTATTTATTTTGTTTTTGTTTCGTAATTTAATAATTTTTTATATTTAATTAATTTAATGACAATTAAAATAGTTTTTGCACTACTTTTAGTGTTTGCAAACTATTCAAAACAAAGGGTCAGACATTTTAAAGAATAGAAATTAAGTTTTTGTAAAAATCTCACAATTCGTTTGACCACGAATTAAATCATAAAGAAAAATGAGGCAAACAATAGCCCAGATTCTATTATTCAAATGAAGATCAGACGTGAAAAAAATGGAATCACTAATTATGAGAACGTTATTCACTTTTCTTATGTAAACTCTATAATTTTGAAACATTTTTCTCCATGTTTATCAAATGGGTTATTAGTGACTAATTTATGCTAAAATAAGCTAAAAATCTCTTTTTATTCCTTCATTTCCATAAAATATATTCAATTATCCAAAAAGAAAGAAAACATTTAAATCCATTTTTCCCTCTACTCTTTTGATGGGAGGGTTCGAATCATTTGATTTGGAATTCATATTCTGTCGGTCATATACTGATCATATGCTGATCATATGCTGATCATCACCGATCAAAACTCATAAATAAAAACAAAAAATTCTAAGTATTTATTTATGAAAATGAATTACAATTAGTCGACAAAATAATAATAATTCAGTCTTAGGGCACAGCCCTTGATATTGACCTAATTATTGCTGAAAAATCCTATTATATAACACATAAAGATTTATATATACTTATCAATAATATATGTGTAGAATCTATAAAATTTATATAAAATGTATATAACATATTAGATGCGTATAAATCGCAAGATTTGATAATTAAAGTGATTATCGCTTTAATATAAAAGAATAAGAAAATTATTTTAACAAAAGATTTGATAATTGAAATGCAATTATCGTTTGAATTATTATTTCGATTAAATATTTTTCTTTTGGAAACTGTTTTTGAGAAAAATTAAAAAACAAAACATTGTTTAAAGTTTTTGCTCTTTTATTGTGAGAAAAAATTAATTGCTATTTCAATTTCATTTTGACTAGAATAGATTTTAATTTATGCTTTCATAGATAAATGCAATTTATATGCTATTGTGACAAGGTGTTTGCACCAATATTTATTGTTTTAGATAGACCTTTGATAACAATATACGTTTTATAATGTATTCATGGGAGATTTATTTTAAAGAAAAATATAATCTAGATAAAATATTAAATTCTTTTCAATCAACGATATAAATTAGGATGGCTAGTTTATCTTGGTGATTCCCAACTCTATTCAGATTAATAATGCAATTGATTTAAATAAATTTGCATTTTTTCATTAAAACAAAATAAATTGAAGTCTCGATATAAGTGTTATTCTGTGAAGTGTTTTCTGAAAGAAAAAAAAAACTTATGGTTTGCCGGCAGTCAATGTTCGCCACACAGAGAGTACTATCAAACAAATTGCTTGAAATCCAGAGATAAAAATAAAATTGTTTTTAACGAAAATGTTTGTAATAAATGTTTGAAAATTTTATCTAAACTAAAAGATATACATTTTTTAAAGAGGTTTCTATCGATATCTATAGAAGAATTTCCCAGAATTAAGAGTAGAGTCATTTTTCTTTCCATTTTCTTAACGGCTTTAAAAAACAAAATTAGTTTCGAGTTTTTTATAGGATTTGAACACATTGTGTGTTAATATCCAATTCTGTGCTAATATCCAATTGAGAGCTAAACAAAATAGTTTTATTGGCTTTCATTTAGGATTTAAATTAAATTTTATTTCTCTATAAACAGAAGTCTATGTCTTAACGTTTGAAATGATTTCTCACTCCTGAAGATTAGCTCAGGAGTAGAACCATAGGAGTAGAGACAGACCGCATAGAAAAAGTTCAACAAACTTGACCTTAAAACTGCTTCCACTATTACAATCATCGTTTTATCCCTGAGTCAAGGATCAGGTGTTAGCGGTTGTAAATGCATTAATCAGTGCTTAAGTTTGTGTTCAAAAATCTATTGATTCATATATTGAGGCAAAAAATTGCTTTAAATTTAATTCGAATTTCAAACCCAATAAGAGTTTTAAATAACATTTTAAAAGACCTTAATTAGGGATCGAATGTTTAAAATATACATACCTGTCCTCAGATAGCAGTTAAGAGCACAGGTTTTTTTTATTTTAAAAGAAAGCCGTGAATAATATAATATAGGTTTAATGACATTTCACTCAATCCGTTCACTTTATAATTGATTTAAAGTTATTTTACTTTTCAATCAGTTTTTAACTCTAATTAAATGAAACGTATTTTTACAGTTTTTTTCTTATTTTCTGTTATAAAATAGTCATTAGTTTTATTAATAAATTTATTGCTCTTCTTATCTATAAATAGAAATCGACGATAATTATATGCTGAGCCAACAATTGAATTTTGCACTCTTATATTTTTTGCTAGTTAATAGTTAACGAGTAAATAATTTGATGGAGAATTTATTTTTCTCCTTTAATGAAATGATTTTCTTAAAATTCATTTTCTTTCTTCTTTTCAGTAACGAAATGTTGATGAACTTAGAGCTCATGCTTTTTATTTAATATGATATGTGCAAGCTCTATTATTTAACAATAGTTATATTATAATTTAATATGACTTTAAATTGTTTCGGGTTATATCGTTGAAAGTTTTACGATTTATTGAATTTAGGAAATGGTTTTTCTGTTGAATATAAATAAAAGATTAAACATTATCTAACATAATTTAGCTCACCTTGACCATAATCATTGTCTATGAACCTTGATCATGTGTAATATATGTTTGATTATGTATCAGATATTCCTTGATTTAACGATTATTTGAATTATCATAATAAATAACCTGGTCAAATGCGTGACTCAACGTCCGCCATGAGATTAATATTCAATGATCTAGCAATAAATCTAAAAAAGGTGTTTAATTATGTGTAGAACTTAAAAATATAATTTTGGTATTCAATTCATAAAATTATTCATTCAGTGAATTATTCTTTAAATAATTATAGATCAGATAATCTTAATTCAATTCTAAAACCCTGGGCATTAAAAAGCCATAAAAATATTACACTGAATATAATCTAATATTAATTTAATAATTGGTTTTATTAGTGGATCCAATTTTTATAAATTTGATCCGAGGATTAAATTAAGGTTTTTTTATCGATTGAATTCATTTATATATTCTATATATTAAGATCAGCCATAATTTCCTAAAGCTTGAGCTCCCGGTGCAGAGCACACACCCTCATTCCAAGCCTATTCATGATAGAATCTCAATTATTATTATCTTGCAAATAATAACAATCAATCATCGTCTCAAAGACCACTGAATCTATAAAACAGAAAAGTTTTAACGAAAAACTTTTTCAAACAATTTATTTAATTATTCATAAAAATAAGAAAAACCTTTTTTATAGAAAAAATGGTGACTTTTATAATTAAAAGGAACCACTAATTAATTAATTTTAAAAATTAATTATGTGTTTGGAATTTGAGATTTTTTAATAAAATCAAAAACATTTTTATTTGTTATTTTGTTTGAAACTCTTCTTTTTATTTTCGATACAATTTTGATGACTCTTTGATCTCATTATTGATTATTATATTAAAGAGTAATTCATGGCTTCAAAAATTTGGTCATTGAATTGGATTTAGAATTTCAATGAATATATTTTAAGCAAATTATTTATTTTAAATATTTATTGAAATATAAGTTTCTATTTAAATGATTATTAACTCTATGAAAATAAATCTGATCAAGGTAAATGCCTTAAGCCATATCAATTAATAAAATATATTTAGAAATTTGTCAAAAAATATTATCAAATCATAATTAAAATTTTAGGAAATTTTATCACTTTATTGACATATTTTTTAATATAGTTTTAGTTCATTAAAATTTGATAGGTGTTAAATCTGATCAGGACAATGCCCTAGGCTAATCAATTATTTAATATATCTATACAATAATGACATAAATGAAGCTCGTTTTTAACCGATTATATACTAAGATTATTTTACATAAATATCTATATTTTTACAATTTTAGCAAGTGTATTTCTTTTAACAACTTTTTACAGGTTAACGGGTTTTGTATTTCATGTGATAAAAAAAGTGTAACATATTTTGAAAGATCTTTCATTACCAAGATCAGATTTTGAAATTATAATTAGTAGAATAATTAATTAATAATTAAATGTACATGGCATCGCTTAATGATGAACTTGATTACTTTAAATGACATTTTGCAAGATTAAAATGAATTAATTGTACATAAATACTTACGTAATAAAAAATAAACGACAATTAATATTTATGCTGTGCTCAAAGGGAGAGCAGATACTAAATGTCGGTTTATGGATCATCTTTGCTATTACCTTGGCTATTATCCTGGCTAATTATTTTGTCTATTATCTTATCTCATTTGAATATAACGGAAGTATTATTACTTAAAAAATAATTATTTCTCTTAATTTTATTTTCTTTGAAGTATTTCAATGAATATAAACAATAATTGCAATGAAATTAATTCAGAAAAGAATTGGATATAAAACTGTGTTTGAGTTACAAACTCGTGACTCAAACATATGTTTATATATATTTTTATATAATATTAAAACAGTTTGAGTTAAAAATTGGATCAAAAATATTTTCCACTCAAATGGTATTAAAAACATAGTTTTAGTTCAAACGACAGTAATTTTAAATGAAATAAAAAATCATTAGAATTAGAGATAAATAAAAATATTAAAAATAAACATTTATTAAACAAAACAATTAATTCACTGAATATTAAGAAAAGCCTTTCAGACAAATGATTTGTTAAATACTATAATTAGTGGTCAAAACTACAGACAAATGGGAACTAATTCGTGAAAACATATTTTTCTGGAGAGAAAACTTCTATATTGAGAAACTAACCATTATAGATTTTTAGATATTTTCATACTTTCATTACATTATCTTTCGTTTGAAATCTTTTTATCAAAAGTTTTACAAAAAATAATGATAATTATTATTATAGACTTAAATTAAAGGCTAGAGATTTAGACCATCGCTTCTAGTGTTTGCCCCTTCATTTTAATCATTAAATTTCTCTCTCTCTCTCTCTCTCTCTCTCTCTCTCTCTCTCTCTCTCTCTCTCTCTCGACTTGAATGGACTTTTAGGTTATCTCTTATGATA
>JAQFZM010002583.1:0-13176 GCA_034695785.1 Galumna obvia | reverse complement strand
ATGTGAGAATTGGGATATTTTTGCATAAAATATGAATAAATAAAAATTTATATCATAATTCAAATTCATTTCTAATATTGTCTATAATTTGTGTAAAATTTGTTAATTTTCAGGACATTTAGGGCTAAAAAATACTTATATTGTCTTAAATTTTGAGTAGTTTTTAAATTCGAGTTATCTCTTGAACTCAAGTCTATATCAGTGCTGACATATCAAGAAATATAAGAAAGAAGACCTTATTATTGGCTTATTATCTAATTTTTATCATAACTTAAGCCTAAATGACTGACTGTTTGAATACATGAGTTATCCTTCGTTTAAATATCAAATAATATTACAATAATTTTTTTCTTCTATTATTTCAAAACTAAATCCTTTATTAGTAATTATCATATATTTATCACTCAATTCAACACAAATATTGAAATAATTATCTCTATTTGAAGATCTCTTATAATGAATATTGAAATGAATAGAATCAGTGAACAAATGGCGGATAGAATTAACCAAAACTTACGAAATAAGAAAAGTTTTCGGAAAACATTGATTGTTGTGTCAGTGGTTTCCTTATTGTGTTTACTCGGATTTCATGGAACATACTTTTGGAGTAAAACTAAGATTTCTGATAGAAATGAAGAACTTTCACGAAATGTCAGACAAATTGAATACAAATCAGGAAAAGCAAAGATTGTCTTCACTCACTTTAATCATAATAATAATAGCGATGACATTCATGACATTCAACTTTATTTAATGAAATCTAATAATACTTCAAATGAATTCATCAAAACTCAAAATAACGATAAAAATGAAATTGAATTCAAAACCACCGAAAATATCGATACCAACGAAACTCTTCAAATAAGTGGTCATCAAATTTCAGTAATTATTCCAATTAAAGACTTAATTAAAGGTGACTTTTATATAGACAACTATAATCTTATTTTGAAATTTTATTGGATTTAAAATAATGTTTAGTCATTATTTATCGTTAAAAGTATTTATTATGATTTAAGTAATTAAACTTAAGTAATGAAAGGATTTCATTAAAAGACAAAATCTTTAAAATATAAATAATCGATGAAATACTGAAGAAATACTTAATTACTTAATTAAAATTAATTTCGTTGAGGATATAATAAATGCTTTAAATTTCGATAAAAATTATTATTTTTGGAGCGATTCTCAGAAGTTTTCACTTCATTTATAAAGTCTTGTACCGATTCGCTGATAACCCCATTCTTAGTGTAAATGATAGCCTTTCGGGGCCGCAAACTATAACTTCTGGGACTGACTTGAATTCTATCGAAACAATTTTCATTATTTTCTTTATTTTCAAATTGATTTGATTTAGAAGTTTCCTCAGATATAATGGCGACCGTAGAACAGGTATCTGTTGTAGATCTACTAATATCTGAGCCATCAGTGCTATAATCGGAATCATCTGTAAAGTCACTGTCATTTTCAGAGATATAACTGTTTTGCAAGTCTTCCGTTAATTTAAAAGATCTCATATCCAAAGATTGTTCTGAAATGAAAAAAGTTAGGATTCAATGAAAATATGATAACAAGAGACCTCTGTTCAAGAGTTGATCCAATTTATTTTCGATATGATTCAAACGAAGTGTGTGTTCACTCAGAATATTATAATTAACTCTTCCGTAGTTTTTATATTTTATGGCAAACCATAAAAGAATGGCAGACATTAAACCGATACTAATTTTCCTGGACATCCAAATCTTCTCATTAATAATAATTGAAGTAGTCTTGAGTCCAATCATTTGGTCGTCAACAGAATAGGAGGCAATCATTCGCTCCACAAATAAGTTTAGCACCAAAACTATGAAAAGCCAAAGACGGGCCTCATTTGTGCGGACCGGAGTTGTTATCAAATATATTACAAATATTAAAATAAAGAAAAATAGAAGAGAATATCCGTAAGAAATTTCAATTAAAACAAAGTCTTGTAATCGTATGAATCGGTCGAGAATTTCTTTGACAATAAAACGCTGTTCGGCTGAAGTAGTCTTAAACTCATTGATAGTATTTCTTGCGGTCAACAGTTCTTCATTGAGTTTGAGTTGAGATCCAATTGAAATCTCTTGCAAACCATTCAATTGATCCAATTGTTGAGAAGCGCTTTTGAGTCTTTCTTTGACTTCTCGTGAGGTTTGTGTCAGTCTATTGATCGTCGATTCTGTGTTTTGTTGCCATAACTCCGACAGAAGATAAAAGCAAACACTTTGTGTATGAGTAAAGAATTCAGTGTAAGAATTAAATGCTCTGTCAGTCATGTCTTTTAGACAATCCTTTACTCTCTGGTTATGATCGCAGGGATATGTCTTAAGACCCGATTTATGGAGAAAACAATTCGCAAAATTAAGGGCTAAACGGCTTTGAATTTCTTCATTTAAATGTTTGCAATTTGTGTGCAACGATTGAATGGCTTCGCGCCAACACTTCCCATAATTAACCTCTTTGTTGATAATGATTTGGTAGTGATATTTTCCCATTTCTTTTGAAGATTCGCTCAATTTTGGCATTTCTTTCAATTCATTGTTTGTTTCAAACGTTTTTCCGACGTTTTCTTCATTTGAGAAACAATTAATTTCTTTTCTTATAATTAAAATCATTAAAAACATTGATTTCAACAATAAATTCATTTTTTAATATAAGTTAAGACATAATTTAAATAAAACTTTAATAAAATAAAAGTAAACTTAAAATAGATTTAAATCGATTTGAATGACTATAAAAAGCGCTAAAATTCATATAAAAACACTTTATTTATAAAAAGTACCAAAACTTCGTAAATATTGCTTTGAATTCATATTTAGTTATAAAAACAAAATTTAATTTATTTATTCAAATTTTAGTCACTTTTAAGTCAATAAAATTTTATTTTCTTATTAATATTTAATAAAAATAATGAAAATTAAGTTTAATTAAATAATTAAAAATTAAATACTTTTGTATTTAGTTTTTGTGATTTCTTTTTTGAAGTGACATCTTTTGACACTTTCTATCAATAAATTCTTAGGAATTTTAAATCAATTTTTAAATTTATTATAAAGTTTAGTAAAACTAATTTAATTCAATTAAAGAATAGGAAAATACTTTAGCTTTAAATGAGTTAAGAGTTTGAGTTGATATGTTTGTTAAGTGAGTTAAGTTAAGATATGATTAGACTTTAAATTAAATTTAGAGTTAATATATTTACTTATTTATATCTATTGTTTCTATTAAAGACAAAATAAGACAAAAAATTATATTTGCGCACTACTTTTTAGGTTATATAGGTGTATCCAGTGGCACCAGGGCCATTCTTTTATCATCTTTAAAATGTTTACAGATAGCTTCAAGTGAAGTTATCTTTTGTTCCCTCGTTTTTCTAGTTATATATAGTTTGTATCGTAAAAACCATTTTAAGGAATTTTTGTGCGATATTTCATATTTTAAAATAATTTATTCCATTAAAAATTAATCACTCGACTAATATCCCATTTATTTGAATAATTTTGAAAGTAGTCACTGTTATCTAGGTTAAATAATAGGTGAACTTTTAATGAAATAAAGAGTACTCTCTATTATTTAAAATTTTCTAAGAAATATCACTCATTTGTCTATTGGGTCAGATTTTATTAAAAGTTTCATTTCATTTACACTAATAGTTAATAATTAGTGTAAATGAAATAAGACCTTATATATAATATTTTAATATTAGTAATATTAAAATGTATTTACAAATATATTTACAAATATATAAATTTTGTATAAAAATAAAATTTTAGTGACTAAATGACAAATTCATTTAAATTATTTGTTTTTATGATTAAGTTTTGTTACAACTCTTTGGAAATTTTTAATAAATTTTGTTTAGACTCTAAACTTTATTTATAAATGTATTGTCTTTTAGTTCCAAAGACTATGGTTTCCTCTCAAAAGACTATATGATTTAAAGACATTAATTGAATTCTCATTAAAACAATATTTGATTTTATGTTTCGAAGTTTTTTTTTAATTTTTAGTTTATAATTTTGAATAAATGAATGAAATGTTTTATAAATGGTTTTATTTTTAATGAATTAAAACTAAATGAAACAAATTTACAAAATATTAATGAAAACTATTTAATATGAGTAATAAAGTAAAACAAAGTATAAAATAAAGTAAAATGAATTATAAAATAAAGTAAAATGAATTATAACTTAGAACTCAGGGCTGTGTTTATTATAATTCATTGAATGAAAACTAATTCTTTTTCTATTATTTCGAGATTTAAAGTACTTAACCGTTAAGAATATGATAAGTATTAAAAGTAGAAGCGATGTGACCACAATCAGAGCTATGGCCCAATCCGTTAGTTTACAATTCGCTGAATTGTATTTAAATGAATATCTGTGACAATCATTGATTCGAGTCCAGGTCTGAATTTTTTCTTCCCATAATAAGTAGAGCTCTTCGACTGCTTCTTGAGGGCAGTAATACTTAGCATTTTTCATCTGACAGTCCCTCCCGTCCCACATCGCACAACACGAGGCTTTCGACAATTCTCTTTCAGAGGCGTAGTCTAATTTGTGGTAATATCTCCAACTATCGAAAGCGTGGTCAACACATCTGTCCATTATTTTCTGATTGTCTTTATAACACTGAGTCAATGTAAGAGGAATTGCTTCTGAGCGCGATTCCCATATATTTTTGCCGAAATCCGGATTAATTGACGAATAAATCGATGATATTTTGAGGACAAAACAAAATAAAATTAAAGAAATATTTATTAAATCCATTGTTTTCTTCGATTAAAATCCGTTTTAGTGTCTTTTTAATGAGTTTTATCTGATATGAGTCATATCCAAAGTAACCGTTGATATAAGGAATGTCTAAATGCTTATCAATTATAGTTCTTCGACTTTTTGACCTAGATCACCTCTATTTATCTATTAATTTGTTTTTGATATTAATATTTACATCAAAAATAAATTAAATGAAACTCATCTCATATTTATTTTTAATTCTAAAATTTTAAGTTCAAAATTACAGATAAAAAGTGACTTCTCTTTACACTTCTCTTTACACAACTTATCTATTGTTGTTTAGCAGTGAAGCCGACACTCAATAAAGTTTGAATAAAAGCACTGCTTGAGAACATCCATATCTGTCCCGAACTCCACTTGAAGTTTAATTTTGTCACTAAATTTAATTCAATATTGAAATGAGAGAAAAATCCTTTGAATTTGAAAGAGTAGTGAACAAAGTATGCGTATGTCAGTCCCCACTTAACCGCGTTATCAATCAGTTATATTCTTATAATACTCTCAATATGTGATTGAATTCATTTTTGTTCCCATTTTTAAAAAGTTTTAATTGTTTGGAAAATTTCATTCTTCTTAAGAGTATAAATTCACTCAATTTTTGCATTGAGTATCGATTTTGAGTACATTTGAGTATAGAATAAATTTTTAATCGAAATATCTTTTTAAGCGAATAATAAGTTCTATCGGATAAAGTCTATACTATCATATAAAGTCTATATCTGGTATTCTGTTGTTATTCTTGATTTCTGGAAGTATTGGTAAATTCGATGACCTGTTTATTGTAGTGAAACAGATTTGGTTTTTATGACATTTTAAGGCAAATAATTTTCTAATAATTATAAAGACTTAATGCATGTATTGTCGAAGTATTGGATTCTTTTGAGAGCACTTTTGTGTTATTCCTCAAAGAATTCAATTGATTTGAATGGAGAGGACTGTCATAAAGAGTCCATAACTTCAATATTTAAGATAAGGTCGAAATACTTTTTAAAAGAATTAACAATAAATTTTGTAGAGATATTGTGATTGCGGTCAGTCGTCGACTCTAAAAAAGTGCACAGCAATAGCACAGCAATAGCACAGCCATAACCATCTAAGCCATGAAAGCCATGAAAGGCAAGCCATCAGAATGTGGATCACAGGAGCAAAGAATAGTGAAGAACACGTCATAGGGAGACATTCATAGTGGGGTCGGATCGCGTCTATGTTCACATTTACCCGCATCTCATCGAAGCATAAAATTGTTGACTGCCTTACAAATCATTTGGACTATAGAATAGTTGGCTCACTATGAGTTGGGACGCACCCATACATCAATGCGAAGAAAGGTATAGAATAGGCACAGAATAAGTTGCAATTGAATGGAGTGGTTCTGTTTTGTCGCATATTGTCGTCGAGTTGAGAGTCGGTAAGTATAGAAGTTAATGCTCTCCGATTAGTACAAATACAATACAACCAAAAACTCCCCTTTGATTGACTCAAAATATTTGTCAGACTTTTCGGATTCAAATGCTCTGCTTTTGGTTCAAAGTGTATGCCCTCTGACTACTGACTGACTACTGACTACTGGACTCAAAATGATTTGAAGTATTCAATACATCACAAAATGTTCTAAATCTCTGTCCGTTTGTTTGTGTCGGACGTTATGTCCATTTTTGATGGATATTTGACAGTACTTTCAAACTGATATTAGAGCTGATAAAAAACAAGTCCACTCTTTTTGCATTATTGCTGACCAATGATTGAATGAATGAGCTGTGGATGAATTGACCCCTAATAGTGAGTCTACGGATAATGTATTGAAATGCAGTAATTATTCAAAAGCAGATTAAAAGAGTCCCCAAAGTTTGCAACCTTTTAGTTACTGTTCAGTGAATGTCCAGTAAATTAGTTTTTGTCTTAATAGCAGTTATTGTCATTTCACGGTATGTTAGGGTTAATACTGGAGGAGGA
The DNA here is from genome assembly GCA_034695785.1 of Galumna obvia. NCBI lineage: Eukaryota > Metazoa > Arthropoda > Arachnida > Sarcoptiformes > Galumnidae > Galumna > Galumna obvia. The sequence continues at coordinate 6,409 of JAQFZM010002583.1, read as the reverse complement.
GATCTCCTGTGGCCACAAGAGTTTTGTTTCTCGGCGTTTAGGCCTCTTATGCCTTAAGGCTGTCCTTTGAGTGCATTGAGCGGTGTTTTGCATTTAGGTTTGCATTTATGTATTATCTATTGATATTCATCAAACATTATCGGCATTTGCTCTTTCATGACTTCCATATTTCGAGTCAAAGTGTTTCCCACGACTGCACCCATTCATTGAGTGCAGTAAAAGTAATTCTCATTCGGCGAAATCAGTCTATAGTTTAGCTCTCAATCCATTGAGGCGTGAGTTGATGCCCGCCTCAGCCTATTGTCAATTGGCGACCAATCGGATGCGCTCATAGACTAACTGCAACTCCAGGCATAATAAGTCACAGATTTACATATCGATGCATAAGTGGCCATCAAATACATCTATAATCGTCTCTATTCTGGTCAACACTAACGCCGTTTGTTTGTATTCTGACATCACTTCACTCAACAAAACGTCAACATTAAGTTTGTGTCCACTTTTTTACAACTCATCCCAAAACACATATTAATCTAAGGAATGAATATAAAAAGTGAGCCCTCAATTCCATCCTCTTCTACTAACGGTAAGAAAAAGATTATTTCACATATATTTCAATATCTATTTATTTGATCCTCAATCAAATAATTTTTTATTAAGAACTCAATTTTAAAATTGACTTGCTCATTAGTAAGATATGATATTATTATGAATGAATGAGTGAATGAATTTTATTAAATCAAAAACTTGTTTTGAAAATACAATACAAAGTATTGACAATTAATTATAGATACAATTCTAAGTACTTTACAAATTTGTTTAAAGATATTTTTTTTCTTAAATATGATGGCATTGAATTAAAAAGTTTTGCGCCATAAATAAAGAAATTCTTATCATTATGTTTAGTGGCTATTTTACAAACAATATTACAGGGAAACACATTTGAATATTAACTAAAACACAAATGAAATTAAATTTACAAAAATGAATGTTAACTGAACACAAATCACTTTCATTTGTGTTCAGTTAACATTCATTTTTGTCTATGTAACACTCATTTGTGCAAAGTTAATAGACAATTGTGTTTCCCTGTAATAACTTAATTACAGTTTGAATTTCTTTGAATTATATATACAGTCTGGACCCGGTTTAGGTCAACCGTCAATAAGTTAAAATCCGATTTTGGTCAAGGTAAATTTTCATAGCTCTGGTCTCCCCTTTGGGTGTCATAATGTTATGAGCTCTCAATTTAAGTCAAACTCGATTTTAATCAATGATTTTTAAGGCCCCATCGATTGACTTAAATCGGGTCCAGACTGTATATTTAATGGTTATTATATTTATTACTTATAAGTTAAAAGAAAAGTTTAAATAAATGTAAATTTAATCTAAACCTTTGAATTTAAAAAAAATATACTTGATAATTTTATAAAAAATATGTGTTTGCAATTCAAAGTCTGAAATCAATTATCTATGAAATGAATGGTTGGAATAACCGGTGAATCGCCGATAACTTATACGAAAGTCGAGAGTTATGTTTGTATTAAATAAGCGATTATTTGCTTCAAAACACTTGACTTTTGTTATGTTTGTTGTAATGAGAAGTAAAGACTCAAAATTCTCGTTTCCACCAGTTTTACAAATAATGACTTCTTTCAGACTAAATCAGAATAGTTTTTATAAGCGAATACTTCCCTGAAATTTATATTTTTTTTAAGTCAATCATAAATTACATTCAATTGATATCTCTTTAGTGATAAAATTCTGAATTTCAATAATGAGTTCTTTATTTAAAAATTCGAGTATATATTGAATATATTTCATAAGATATTAAAATTTTATACGTTTTGAATAAATAATCCCTTTTAGAGAAAAATATATCCAAGGAAATATTCATCAATAATTAAAACTCGAGGTCATTTTACATGTAGAATTAATGTAGAATTTTAATAGATTTAAAATTAATGAGAGAAAGAGAGAGAGAGAGAGAGAGAGAGAGAGAGAGAGAGAGAGAGAGAGAGAGATTCTTTGATTATTTTGAATGCTTTTATTCTAAGTTTAATTAAAAGATTTTTTATGATAAAAGAGTCACTTAAAGAAAAAAAATGAATTATTTAAAAGTAATACATAATATTGAATAACAAAATATTTTGAAGACAATTTTCATTTCATATCATATTATTATTTTACTAAATTTTAAAATATATATCTATGAAACTTTAAACCATTCATTCGAAACGGATTTTGAGACAGAAAATATATATATAAAATAGGAATTCAATAATAAAGAAACTCTTATATTAAAAGATGACAAATATGGCAATACTGAGCATGGTTAATACAATAGAAATATGTCTAAAGTTTATGCAAACTCCTTTACTACAAATATTGGGTCAAAAATTTGTTTCAAGTAAAGTTTTTATGAAAAAATATCAATAAATTTGAGTCAACTCATAAAAATGAAATTATATTTAAATAAGATTAACTATAATGAATGCTTAACAAGATGATATTACTTCCTATTAGTATTAACTGTCAAAATTAATTTTTAAACAAATACTAAATTAAAATAATAAACAAAACTATGTGATTATAATCATCAAGGGACTTTTATATAGTTTATTCTTTTAAAATTTCACCTTGTTACTCATTCTTTGATATTTAATTCATTAAAATTTTAATTTAATGCAAGTTTTCAGATTCGAGTGAAGGAGTGATAAATCGCACATGACTATAAAATATTTTGGTTATATTGATCAAGCTCAATATTGTATCTTCTTTTAATATCAGAGTTTCTTAATTATAGACTTCTTATTAAGAATAAGAAAAGTTGGATATACAGATGAACTTACCAAGGCACACATTCTGGAATATCATGGTATTCATAGGACATGATGACGGGTCATATAAGTACAGATGGAAACTATTGATTACTTAATCATTGATTTAATTAAGTTATGGTTAAAAAGAATTATTTCAAAATGAATTGAATTTAGTTATGATTTGCAGTCATAGAGAGCACTGAATGCAAACCAAAACAAATTCACGTTTCGTTTCAATGTTTTGATTTTCAAATGAATTTGTGATTAATTAAAAAAACAAAATGTTTACTAAATTAAATACAACTTTAAATAACAATAAAATTTATTGGTTAACAATTAATCAATTTAAATGTATCGCCACAAGAAACAAATCGAGTAGATCCAGGTCTTTGGCAAATGACCCTTCAATTAAAGATACAAATAAAGTGAATAAGGAATCAAATGCCGATTATTTGGGAATTTCAGACACGAATTACAAAGAAATAAGTGGTATATATGAAGAATGTAATGAAAATGAGCAAGAACATATTTTTGCTAAATATAGTGAATTAATTGAAAGTCGAAATATGAAACTAAACGATCAAAAGTACCTAGTTACTACTTTTGGAAGAGTTAGACTCGATTCAGATAATAATCCATTGTACCATGGACATTTTGAACCTAACAATAATCGCCTTAAATTTAATATCAATAAATTTGAAGAGAAATTAAAAAATAGTCAACAAAATGAGGCGTCGGATCAAAACAAAAGTAATAAATACTTTGTTTTACTTTTAATTATTTTTTTTAAATTTCAGCCAAAATTTCAAACATTAATGAAAATAATATTTTTGAGGAACAATATTTTGGTGAAGAAGTCAATGATAACCATAACGTGACCCACATTTCATCCGATATCTCTTCAAAATCAGATAAAATCAAAACTGAATTTAATTTTATTGACGAACAATATTTTTCTCGAAATACAAATATTGAGCCCTTATTTAAAAGTAAAATTAATTTTAAGTATAATCAGAGATTCAATGAATTTCTCAAAGAAAAGTCATCTGAATTGACATCATTTTATAATTTTAATAATAATAATAATACAATTAGTGAAGAATTGAGTGACACCGAAGATGTAAGCGATATAAACGATGAGAATTCACTGCAAACAAAAATCGAAGTCAATTCTCCCCTAAAATCACATTTATTTTCACAAAATTTTGATTTAAAAGACAATTCAAACGAAAATTCATCTGAAAGTGAAGACTCAGAGGAAAAGATTAATGAAATGGTTAATCAACAAATGAATATTAAATTAGAAGAACCCGACTCTAAACCAGACAAATATGCAACGATTCCGCGAACCGGCGCTCAATATTTAGAAGATCTGCGAACTGGAAAAGAGTCACCAAAATATCCAAAACTTTTCACAAAAGAAGTGAAGGAATTTACTTCATTTAATATAAAGGGAGAGAAACTCGACTCAAAAGGTATACTAATTAAAGTCTTTCATATTTTTTAATTCTTTTATATATTTTTCCAAAAGGGTATCGAATTTTAAGTAATCAGGTCTTAGACTATACAAAAATGACTGAAGAGGATATCATCACTTTATTAAAAGAGTCCATTCTTTTCAATGATTGCGATTTCATTGCCATCAATAAACCCTATGGAATGTCTATACATTCAAAAGAATCGAATAGTAGTCCTGTTTTGACCGATTATTTGCCAAAACTTTCGGCCCAAATGGGGTCCGAAAAGTTATTTACTGTTCACCGATTAGATAAGGACACCACTGGAGTCCTTCTATTGGCTAAAACTCAAGAAAAGGCAAAAGAATTGAATACAATGTTTGTCAAACATTCGATTATTAAAAGATATCTTTGTATAACACGGGGTGTTCCCGACCAACTCGAGGGTATTATCGATATTCCCATCGAAATTGGAAAATGTCAACAAAAAGAACGAATGGTTTTGAGACCCGAAGCCATTGAAGAAATCAAATCTGTTATTAGAAGACAACTGAACGCAAAACGAGCCGTCACTCACTATAAAGTGATGTCTCAATATAAAAATGCTGCTTTAGTTGAGGTAATCAACAAATTATTTATTTCTTATAATTTATATTAAATGAGAGACATTTGAATGATTTTTTAAAAACTTTTTAAATTCAAAAACGACTCATATATTCTTACAGTCATTTAAATAATAATTCCAAGACTTATATGAAAAATTACTAAAAAACAATTGTTTGTTAATTAGGTTTGGCCACATACTGGAGTCCGGCATCAAATTCGAGTACATTTAGGGTTTGGCCTCCGGTGTCCGATATTGGGTGACCACAAATATTCTCATTTGGATAAAATAGCGCCACAAAAGCTTACGTCTGATATGCTTTTATCTCTAAATGTGAGACAGGCCAAAGTTAGACATATTCCTCTTCATTTACACGCTATGCAATACTCCTTACCCGGAGCTGGAATTGAGGGCCGAACCATTTTCATTAACGCACCCTTTCCTCATCACTTCCAAACAAATATGTCGAGACTCAGACTTAGAAAATAGTTTAAGAAATTATATTTAATTGAAATAATTGTTAGATTTGAGCCAAAACTTGAATTAAAATATATTATAGCGTTTGTGTCAAATGTTTAATAACTTTCCTAAAATGATTAAAACATAAATACGAGCATGATCACATTTTTTAATTATTCATTAAATTGTTTTAAATAATTATATAAGAGTTTTATTTAAATCTGAGAAATAAACAGTCGTGGATTTAAATGATCTTGGTCTCATTGGAAAGCTTATGTTTCATCGAATTGATTGGTATAAAAATTATGGGCCAATGGATTATTCTTGCCGTGAAATTGGCCAAGCTAAACTTAGGTTTAAAGCTTTAAAGAAAGATAAATGTTCAATTGATTTATCATTACTACAAGCAAAGTTTGAACATGATAAATTATCATTGTTCATGAACATGATCATGAACATAATTTTATCATTGATAAAATAATTTATTAAATTTGAATATTTTGAACTTAGAATTTATTGAATGTGAATTCATATCAAAATAAAAATACGTAAAACAGAGTTTTTATAATTCAAAATATTTAAGTTTAATAAATAAGACTTTAAAACATATTTACTTTAAAATTTAATGAATTAAAACAATTATTTTTATAAAAAATAACCTGTTTACGATGATTGATCAATTGATCATGGTCATATGGTCTATTATAGAGATTAATGATTTTCTTTATTTGTTATCATATATTATTTGATATGTTATTTGTTGATCACTAAAAATATTAATATTAATGAAAAAGTATATCCATTTCTGTTGAGTCCAGTAAACATATAATTAAGAACCGGACAATTATAATGAAGATTAAAGATTAAATCTCTAAAACAGAACATGTTCAAATTGACAATAAATAATGAATGAAAAAATCAGTTAATTTGTATTAAAGTTCACTATTTTAGGGAAAATTTTTATGAAAACCTAATAATTATTATTGAAACATACACTTCACTGCCATTTTTATGAACGTCTGTTTTTATGAACTGGATAGTTTTTGTGAACATATACCCCAAACTCT
>JAQFZM010002582.1:0-13176 GCA_034695785.1 Galumna obvia | reverse complement strand
AATTTTGAAATGAATTTGAATTTGAATTTCACTCAAATATTAATAATTATTTTAATTAACGAACAAATGATTCAAATGTTATTAACCATTAACGAGTTATAGCGAGACCATGATCAAGCTCATTGTTGAACAATTGGCCAATGATAATTCAGTATTTTAAAAATTAATTTTAATTATTTAACTTAAATTTAACTCAAACTTTCGAAATATTTTTATTAAATATTTATTATTTTGTTTAATATTAATTTATTGGTTAAATTAAATGGTGTGAACTGTACTTCGAATTCAAATTCGAAAATCCCTACAACAATGTGAACAAATTGTCCACAATTGTTAAGTTCATGAATATTATTGGTTAAATAAAATATTTATATTTTTAATGAAAGAAATATCTTTTAAAATAAATACAATTTTTTAGGTGAAAAAAATTGCATTTAATTGGATTCACTTTATTTATTGTAAAGTTAAGTGAATTGAAGTGAATTCATTTTTATATGTCTTTCGGACTCTGCTTTATATCAAAAAAATGTAACCTTCACCAAACTTTATCTAGTTTAATTAATCTTAAAAACTAATATTAACCAAACACTTAGTTAGTGTTTACTGTCTAAGTTTACCAAGAACTTACTAAATAATGATTAATTTTTAGCTAGGTTATATTTCGAGTATTAAAACTGCTCTAAACTAATATTAATAATTTATTTAAAATTTTTTTTAAAAACCGGTTCATTGACTGATTAGATAAGTGAAGGGTTGTATCACTCGTTGTATCACTTCCTCGTTTATTTGCAAAAAAAAATCGATAAACTAAATACAATGTTCAAACAATTGAGTAATCTTGGTTAGATATGAGCTTATCTTCAAGTTTAGAAATACTTCATCATATGTTACATTAAGAATATGGAGTAACCAAGTATACCTGCTCAATGTTTATAAATATTCTTGAATATTTATCATTGATTAAACTAACATTTAATGTTCAAGTTTATTTCTAAATGACTTAAATAAACAAGATTATTAAATATTGAAATTGAGCAAAAGTTCACTTTATGTCTATGAATGACAATAGAAGACCTTGGTGATTCTAATTAAATTAATGTTTACTAATAAAGAGGGAAAATTCCAATAAATTATGCGAATATACAAAAAACTATTTAATTTCGTAAATTTTTTTTTAAAAGACTGAATAAAGAACGTCATGTCCTGAGTGCTGGAAATGCCAGCAAAAAGGCTAACAGTGCTATTCGCGCCACTGGACGGATGGGGACATATCAATGCATGTCATGGTTTGGCTGAAATGGTTAGAGATCGGGGCCATAGAGTAGTGTTTGCTATCGATATTGCATTCAAGGGTCAGCTCAAGAAGTTTGGATTTGAAGAAGAACTCCACGAATGGATCAGAGATACAAAACCTGAGGTCAACCATAAGACAGACTTCATTAACAATAATCAGGAATTCTTTAAATTGACTCCAATTGAAGTGAATGAATATATTTGTGTCAAAGCGTTTCAACTCATGTATGAAGGCCTGAGAGCCAGGGATGTACAGTACAAATGCATTATTGATAAAGTCAGGCCCGACCTTATCGTCATTGACTCTTATGTGGGTTCTCCCACTCTCACCAATTCGGGTATTCCATGGGTTTGGCTCTATTCAGCGGCTCCTCTCATGGCCTGGAACAGTGAGAAACTGCCACCACCTTGGTCAGGTAAGGATCATTTATTAAATTAATGTTATATGTCTAAAAATAACCATGTCAATTTCCTTAATGCTTGAAAGTACTCAGATTGAACTAGGTAAAAATTTCAATAAAATCCAGGTCTGCCGTTAAAAGGAGATAGAATAGAGTGGAAAAAATACCAAGAGCATTTTGAGCACCTATATGAGAATCTACATAATAATGTAAATAATTGGTACGCGTCTACGGGTGCGCCAATTCTTCCCTCGAAGTCGGCCTCTGTATTGCATCCCAGGTCTGAGTATTTGAATATTTATATGTATCCAAAAGAACTTGACTTTAAAGAAGTGCAACCTTTGCCTCAGAAGTGGTTTCGAGTCAATGGTTTTGTCCGAAAAACAAATGAAATGTTTGAAATTCCCGAACAATTGAGAGGAAAGTCTGGAAAACTGGTCTTCCTATCGATGGGATCCATAGGATGTTCGCATTTATCACTAATGAAGCGCTTGACTACAATTCTGGCCAAATCTAAGCACAGGTATATTGTCTCTAAAGGACCACTTCATGACAAATTCGCTTTGGCTGACAATATGTGGGGAACGGCATTTCTGGCACAGACAGCAGTTTTACCAGTAGTTGATTTGGTGATAACTCACGGCGGCAACAATACTGTCACCGAAACCTTCTTTTATGGAAAACCAATGCTTGTTATGCCTCTCTTTGGAGATCAATTCGAAAACGCACAGCGCATACAAGAGGTAGGACTTGGCCTTAGACTCAACCCTTTCCACTGCACTGAAGAAGAGCTTCTGAAAGCCATCGATCAGTTGGTCAACGATTTAGATCTAAAGGAAAGGATGAGAGCTATCGGAGAAAGGATTAGGAATAACGACGACAAACAACAAATCGTCGATCATTTGGAAAATATCGTCGAAAAGAGTTTTAAACAATTATTGAATTAAATGACAATAAAATCAAACTTTTATTCCATTTTCTATAAGATTAATATATATTAGATTGATCTTGATACATTTATATTTAAAATCAACTTTTAATTCATATAAATTGAGTGACAATTTTTGGTTAATTCTTTGGGTGTTTCCTAAAATAGCTCTTTTTGTAATCAGGAAAAGTACCCCACATATCGGCAATCATGGCTTTACTCGAGGGACTACCAGAATAGTCGAGCATATTTGCGTTCCACATTCCAAGACCTCTTAGTTTCTGCCAAGAGGCAATACCAACTTTAAGTGACAAGGTGCCCGAATCGTCGTACCATATAGTCTTTACAAAACCATCTGTGTCCTAACCAAATAAAATAATCTTGGTTAAATTCATAAAGAGATAAATGCAGTGATGGAAAAGTTGAGGAATTTAAGGAAATTTTGTCTAATTTTCGTTTCAGAGGTTTTTCCTCAAGAGTCGGTCAACATTAAGAAAAGTGATCATGCTAATTTTGAACTTACATGATACCAGACATATCTGGTGGCGGAGTGTTCGTCATAATAAGAGCTATACTTATTAATATACGATTGAATGTCGAGGTATGAGAGTTGAGAGCCGGCGGCGTCACTACAGTTCACTCCACGGAACGGCACTTCAGATATAAAGCAAACATCACTTCCTTTGGAACCAGTTTTGATGCATTTGTAAAAGTAGCCGTACCAAGGTAATCCCAACACAAGTTTGTTTGGATCGATACCCAGTTTAATATAAGCGAGTATACCGTCAGCAGTACTGAATAGATCTGAGTTGGCTCTGGCTGTGCAGTCAGTGCCAAATATCTGACTCTGTTCGTCATAAGCCATAATAAAGAGGAAATCTGATGCCTGGGCTAACGCTGTGAAGTTATAGTTACGTCCGTCAACACCCGTTCCTTTATTTACCACAATATTTAACTAATTAACAAATTTGATCATGGTCTCTATTATATATGAGCTCACCCTTTGCGTTATATGGTGCCCAGGGTACATCAAAAGTGACCTGGGATTTAGGCTGTGCTGAATGAAATTTATCCGATAATTTAGTCATTAATTTAGACAATCCGTCGACATATGGAGAGCCGCTATCGATCTCGTATTCGATGTCAATATTGATTCCGTCGAGAAACCTGTCCTTCGCGTACTGGAGTTGACTCGATATCCATTTGTCCACTTCGTTGTCATTTAATAACATCTCTTTCGGTGGAATTGCTTTAAACCATCAAATATTAGGGAAAAAATGTTTTTAAAATTGTTATGAAAATAGAATAACAATTATTATATGAAGTCATTTAATCCCTCGAATTAAAAAAAAAAGAATAATAGGATCTGCTCTTTGATAGTAACAATAAAGATCTTTGGAAGGCCTTACCTAACCCGACAACTCTGACATTGTTCTTATGAGCGAAACACATGAGCTCCGGGTCATAGAAGTCACACATTACAACTGTTGTCAGTTTAGTCCAATCAAAGAGTTCCCAAACACTTCGATTGGCTTTTACCACGAATGCAAACACCTATTCAATACAAAAATGTTCACTTGACCATGCTCATAATTTTAAGTTCTATTTTAGAGACTGTATTTTATTTATTGATTTATATAAAACTTATACTAAACTCAGTTTTATAGAACTGAACCCATTTTATACTTTCCCTAATGTTTTCTCATATATTTATTTCAACAAAGAATTGATTACCTCTTTTCCAGAATAATCAACAGGGTTGCATAGACTTTGGTCTTCACAAGGACATAGAGTTGCATGTCCTTGTTCAATTAGGAAAGTGACCACAAATAAAACCAATAATTGTTTCAAAACCATTTTCTTTGTTAAACCGACTCTACTTTGAGAACAAAGAAAATAATTATTATCTGTTTTTATATGTTTTTAATAATCAAAAAATAAAATATTAAATGAGCAAGGTATAATATCAACACAATTTAAATATTTATCAATTAATTATTTTATTCAATGAAAAAAATTAGAGTAAGCTAGATCAACTAAAAATTTTAATTTTAAATAATTTTGTAAAACTTAAATAAGAAATAATTAAAGACCAAGACACATCTAAATATGTTCACCTTGCTTATCTCTTTAATTAATCCGTTTTCAACTGAATATTAGTTTTAAAGATAAACCAATTTATCAGTTATTAAATGTCGCACAAACTTTGATTGATTATTGTTGTTATGTTAACTTAAATAAACTAAACTAAACTAAACTTGATAAAAATATTGTTCAAATAAAATGTAACATAAAACGATATTCAAAATTAAGTACAATATTTTAAAATGAACTTGTTAAAAATATAATTAAACAACAGTAGAAATCACATTTGTCATGTTAACTTAACAAGTTACAAATGTTATCACAAACTATTCCTCTTATTGTTTTGAATTCCTATTCACTAATTAATTACAACTCTTTATGTAAACAAATTGCCAAAATATAATCTTGTTCATTTAAACGTAATAATAAATGTTAATTGCTTATATCTACTCATATCAATTCATTAACTTCATAAATAACAATTAACTTGCTAGGTTAATCAATAAGACATTTAAAATAAAGGTAAATAAATCAAAATACAATTTAATTTTACCGCAAAATTACTCACTAAAATTAAAGTGACGTAGGTTATTCCATGTCAAATAAAAAAAATAGAAAGTTATAATAATCAATGTCAATTATTAAAATTAAATAAAAACAAAATTTAACTTAATTTTGCATTAAAATAACCTTTCTCTTAGAAAAAAGGGTTAAAAAGTCTATAAGAAATTGTAACGTAATTTATGAACGATTGAGATCACGTCACTAGTCGTCGACAGACAAAAAATGAACGATAAAATCAAATCAAATTCAAAATAAACACTAAAATAAAGTGAAAGTTACTCTCATTTTAATCCTGATTGCATTTATTTGCTTGATCATTTTAATCTAGATCATCTTGCTTATTTAACTAGATCTTTATTCCTATTTTATTGATTAGTATAATTATTTGTTTTATTTATTTAATGAATAAGTGTTGAAACGAATATTTGAGCGAAAAGTTTCAGTAAAATTAGTGTAAATTAATCTGATTTTAACTATAATTACGGAAATGAAGACTTCATTGATTTAATTGCATTTAGAAAGTGAAGTGACTCTCAACTAATATGTCAATCAGAGGTCGTCTCAGGTCTTCCCATTCAAGTGAAGAACAGTTCAGATTAGGGGAGTGTCGCAAATGTGGTCGTCATTCAGCCAATCAGTCACTGATAACCTGTTCCTTATGTGAGATCCAATACCACCCCAAATGTCTTGGAATGGATCTCAAATTCTTGAGGCAAAAAGGCTTCGACAGACAACTATGGAGTTGTCATAAGTGTAGGAATTGTGTGTTTTGTGGTAAGAAGTCATCAAAATCGGGGCCCAAATCATTGACCGGTGCTCTCAAAATGATTGCCTGCACTGAATGCGATCAATCGGCGCATCCCCTCTGTATTGAGAAGTTTGATAAGACTCGTGACACTCAACCCGACAAACCTTATGTCTGCCATAAGTGTAGGGCCGCCGACGGCGAAGACATTCCCACTTTGGATGAGGAAGAGGTCAGTGATGCCGACACTGACGATAGTATTGATGCCAAGACTAGTGCCGATGAGGCCGACACCGATGATGAGGGAAATGTTAGTGACAATGAAGAAGAAGAAGAAGAGAGGTATGTCTTAAGTGTTGTACTATTTGTATATATTATTCTTTTGGCAGTTCTGAAGAGGAGTTGAGTGCAGAGGAAATAGAAGACACAAATGATGTGTTGACCGAAGATAATACCAAAGATAATAAAGAGAGTACCAGTCAAAAGCCATACGGAAAGTCAGCCCCACAGAGGTTGACCCGTTCGATGACAAAACAATCTTCACTCGAGTCTAAAGAAGATAAGAATATTGATTCTAAAACACCGGTCGAGGAGTCGGACAATAGTGATGACAATGAAGATATTGACACCAATGAAGACACAGCTATTGGTGTCAGTGGAGGAACTGTTGGAAAGAGTGCCAAATCTGTGAACGGGAAGAGAAAAAGAAAAAAGAGGGGTAAACACATGTTATTCAAACAATTTATTAATTTATTTGAAATTTAAGGCTATATTTGAACTGAAATAATAGTATTTTTTGTCTTTAAATTTAATTTTTACGAGATTTAGGGTTTTTCTTATGTCTTTTCCCACAATTAGTGATATTTTAAGCTTTAGTTTTAAATTATATTTTGATTTTAAAATTGTATTAAATTACAAGAATTGGATTTATATTAAATATTTAAATGTAAATCAATATTTGGTTCAAATATTGTCATAAAAACAGAATTTCAGTAAATATTAGAAAAATATTTGTTAATATAAAAACAAAACTTTAAGTAATATTCTATTTCTAATGGGTTTATGTATGTCTTCAGGTCGAGGTTCGGCCTCATATATCGCTCGAATGCGGACTAAAACACTAAAAACTGGCGAATCAGACATTGAGTGCAGACAAGATATGACTTCTGAAGGAGAAGAACCTTCTGATGGCAAGTGTTCAGTACCGGACTGTGACTCAAGTGGACACCTGAGCGGCAAATTCGAGACCCACTCAACATTGAATACGTGTCCAGTATATCATAATTTGACTCCAGACGACTGTCGGAGTCGTTATCTCAAACGTATTGAAAGAAGAGCTGAAAAGAATAACTCAGAAGTCATTAAACGAGAGCTCAGAACTAAAAGCAATATTCAGTCGCCAAACAAAGAGGATAAGTGTTTAGCACTTATTGAGAGCCGTCGCAAAGAAGTGAATAAAGATTTGACCACTAAGACTGTGGAAAGGATTAAAAAGCATAAGACATCCAGGTATTAATATTGTCTTGCCATTTTTTTTCAACAAAAATGAATTCCTACTTCAAACTATATAATTCAAACTTCAGTTTGAGTTTGAGTACAGTTTTAATATTTATTATTTTTTACAATATTATAGTCGAGAGCCAGACCTCAAAGCATTGACCCCTATATTTGATTTGGATATGTTTCGCGAAGCACAGGCCAGGGCTGCAGAACTTATTCAGGAACAGTTGTGCGGCGAACAAACGGTCAAAAGGACGGGCATACGATTGGTAGAGATGGGTCGTTATGAGATGTACGTTCACTACAGCTCTCCCTATCCCGAGGAATACCAGTGTTTGCCTAAACTCTATATTTGCGAGTTTTGTCTCAAATATATGAATAGTCCTCTAATTCTGAAACGACATCTCCATAAATGTGTTCGTCGATACCCTCCCGGTATGTATTGACCACATTTTCAAATTTAATAATTTTTTTGACTCTTTATATCTGAAAAGGGGATGAAATCTATCGAAAGGGAAATATATCGTTCTTTGAAGTGGACGGCGATAAGAATACCCATTACTGTCAGAATTTATGTCTTTTGGCGAAACTATTTTTAGATCACAAAACCCTTTATTTCGATGTCGAGCCCTTCCTTTTCTACATAATGACTGAGGCTGACGCCGAGGGCTGTCATATTGTTGGCTACTTTTCTAAAGTATGTCTCAATTTTATGAAATGACATTAAATTTTGATTAAAATTAATTGTTTTCAGGAAAAGAATTCTTTCCTTTCATATAACGTGTCGTGTATTCTAACTCTGCCTCCATATCAGAGGCAGGGCTTCGGCCGTATGTTAATAGACTTCAGTTATTTGTTGACCAAAACTGAAGGCAAAGTCGGTTCACCGGAGAAGCCGTTATCAGACTTAGGGCTCATATCTTATAGAAGTTATTGGAAACAAGTGATTCTCGAATACCTGTGCACTTATCAGGAAAAAGATATCTCTATTAAAGGTTATATTCTTTGAAATTTTAGTTAAATTTATACTAATTTTTATAAATCTATTTTCAGATGTGTCTCAACAGACAGGAATCAATGCTTATGACATTGTGTCGACCCTTCAGTCTATGGGAATGTTGAAGTACTGGAAGGGCAAACATCTTGTGCTCACCAAAAAGGATATTCTCGATGACTTTAGAGCTAAAATAAAGAAGAAAAAGAACCCGAAACTAATTGACCCGAAATGTCTTCATTGGACCCCTAAATATAGTCAACAAAATCCCTAAATTTTTAATTTATATTTTTTTCATACAATTATCAAATAATTTGTGAATTGTTTTTATTTAAGTCTTTTTTCATTAGTTTTTATATAAGATTTTTGTAATCATTTTTCTTAGTTTTGAGTCTATTTTTATGTCATTCGAGTTTTGTTTTCATATTTTCTGTAAATAATATCAAAATAAACGAATTAATAATTTTAAGAAATTATGTCTCAAATCATTTGATTAAATGTTTAATAAATTAATTTTTAAAAAATCAATGAATTTTTATTAAAAATAAAATAAAATAATAGTTTATAAACGAATAATAAACTAATTATTTGTTTTAAATATTTTCAAATTGAAATAAAATCATTTTTAAAAAGTTATTTATATAACCTATGAAAGGAATCGCGAGAATTGAAAATATAAATGAATTCTTAGAATATTTTAAATTCACTTTTAATTAAATATTAGACTAAAAACGTTTTCATTAAAACTCTACAAATATTGTCTTTGAATTGATATTTAGTTTTGAGATATGATTCATATATTTGTCTTCTTTTGGTTTTTGTCTTCAGTTTATTGCGAAGAAAAGTGTCGTTTCCTCAAACCTGAGGGTAAATACGAAGGAATACGTATTTACACAAAACTTTTTGAATCGAAATATTATGCGTTTAATAAGAAAGGGATTCAATGGGAACTGAATGTTAACGAAATCAATGAAAGAATTGAATTAATTGATGGCAAAAGTGATAATTCTATAAAAGAATTGAATCAATACAATCAAAGAGTTAACGTATATTATAAGCTTAAAATGAATGACTCCTTTATAGTTGTGTCGGACATCTGTTCCGTTATATATTCGGTAATAAATAATAGATTTTATTTCTTTTCATTCATTTCTTATAAATGTAGAAAAAGTCACTCATCTGTGAAAAGATCGGAGAGAATAATCACACAGACATTAGTGACAATTCTGTGCTAATAAATCCTTTGAATAAAATCTTTGAATATGACTATTATGTGATGATTGTCGACAAAAGTAGTGGACACACCTTTTACTTCAATTACTTCGATAAAAGGTTTCAGAATAGTTGCAGTGAATGTATTCCCCTATCATTTATTGGTCGGTTAAGTACCACTCTTTTGAAACAATTGGAAGGAGTGATGAATTATGAGGACGGATGGGTATTACTGTTCAACATTGAGAGTAAACCCATGTATTGCTTTCAAATTGGAAGAAATCTCAACCAAAATGTAAGTACTTTTCAAGAATACATTTAAACCATTAATAAGTGAATGTGTTTTAGTGCGCTTCCATTGAAAGTCTCACTACTTTTCATGACGAGTGCTTTAAAGACACTTCAAAATACTTGGTTATACTCATTGTTATTGCAGTAATAGTTTTGGTTGTATTCTTTGCCATTATTTGTATTCTTTGTTTAATTTGTAAACAAAATGAAGAAACAAAACTAAAATTAAAAGTACTTAAGTTACCGAAGAAAAATACCGATAATATTGATGGCAATGAAAAAGAGATAACAAATGGAGAATCTGTTATTTCAGCCAAATCTGAGTTCTTTGAAGTGAAGAGTGATATCGATTACACGAAACCCAATCCATTGAATTCAAAAGTGACAGAAAGTGAGTCCAATATTTATTCTAACATTAAAAGTGAAAAACCGAAACCATCGAAGACTGAAATCAAAGAAAAGGCTTCAGAGAAAATACCGACAAAACAACTGAACACTAAAGAAGTCAATACAAAAAATGAACAGAAAAAGAGTTCTCTTAAACCAAATGTTTCGTCAAAGAAATGAATTCAAAGCATTTCGAGACATTACTTATGCTTAAAATTGTTTCATTTGAATCCAATTATAATAAGTTATGAATCGTTTTATGGTTTAGTTTTTCTTAAGAATTGATTCTTTGAAATCATTATTTTATTCATTAAATTCTTTAAACTTTAAAGTATATGAAATTAATTGAAATATAATTTGAATTAAATTTATTTGAAAAATGAGATCAAATCATAAATAAGAGGTATTTAACAATTATTGTCGAGTTTTTGGACTTACTTTTAAATATAATAAATATTTCATAATATCTTTGAATTTTTAAATATTCCATTTTTCATCACTTTCTGTTTACATTCTTCTAAGTCTTTATCTAGGTGAACTTTTTCTTTGCATTCTTTGCTCACGACATCCCTTGGTGATCTTTCTTTAATTTTACAGGCTAAGTTTAAAGTTAAACTTGATAAATAAATGAGAAAAATAGTGTAAATGAGCTTATTCATTTTGAAATTATTCTAAAGAAATTCTAAAAGGTTTTTGTCTTAAATATTAGATTTTTATTTAATTGTTTCTGTGATTATCTAAAATAATACCTCGTTGGAAGTTTAGTTGCTTGGTAATTATCAAAAATCAATGGGTATGTGAGGATTTAAACATTTTACACAATATTATACTTAAATACCATTATCTCAGTAACAGAATAAGCCCTAAATATTTGAGGCGAATATTATTGTTATCGGAATAAAACTTTGACCACAATATTATATAAGTCATTAGTAATGACTCATTACTCAAAACATGTATTAATTTATCCTTTAATTTGTAATACTATTATTATTAGAAAATTTTCAAATTTATTAATCACCATGCATAAATTTTAATGAGATTTTACTAAACTTTTAAATTTTTAATCAATAACTTTCAATTAAACTTGATATAATTATCTAATTGGAGGAAAATAAGTTATGTTTTAAATAAATTTATTTAATATACTTTTAATAATATTTAATAATTTTTTTTATATACAATATATGTATAATAATTGAATTCCTAATAATTATATCGATCGGATCCATTGATTACTAGAAAAGTGAAGACAATTTAGTGACTCTTATTAACACAAAATAATTTTGAAATAAATTTGAATTTGAATACAGTTAAAGATCGATAGCGTGAACCTGATCGGGGATGGAGATTTGGTTCACGCTATTGGTTAGTTCACCCAATCGGTCATTTTATAAAAAATAGTTTTATTCGATATAATTGTCAATAAAATTATATAAAATTTTAATATAAGAAATTATTTAGTAAAATATTGAGTAAATTTTATCTGAATTTGCGAAAGTAATGTTTGATTAACTACTTCTCTTCTCATATTATTAAGTGAATCCATGAAAACGTTAACATTTCTTTCTGCAAAATATTTACGCAAATTATTGATATAATTAAGATAGCTTTAGTATTGTAGGTAGTGTTAATCGGTTTGTCATTTGTAGTGACACTTTTTTACTTCTTATTTGTTTGATCCAAATGATTAGAGCTTTCTCCACTTTCGACTTTGTTTAGCTATAAAGACTCTGAACTGTTTTTCATTTGATTTGTTTGAAGAGTTTTCACAAATTTCGACAATTTTGTCGGCATTTTGAAGAATTCGAGTTATATTTGAATAATATTTGAGATTGTGTTCACTTAAGATCACTTTTTTGTCGACACCGTTTCTAACTTTATTAATAATTTCATACTTTTCTTGATTTGAAACTTTTCTCATTTTTGAAGACATTTTTAAAAACAATATTTGATTTTTTGTTGACGCTATTCGTGATATTTTACATACAATATTACAGTTTGTGCTAAACAGATACTTCACCCTATTGGTTAGTTCACCTTAGTGGTTGTTTATGCTATCGATCTTTTACTGTTTTTATTTAATTAAAATATAATTCACTTATTATTCATAGCTATCTATTTGATTTAATTTCCAAAGTTCAAGATAAATTGCTTAGATATTTTTGAAGTATGCATAAGAATATCATAATTTTGATCCATATTTAATGATCTTATAATTTTTGAAAATATAATAATACCAATATTAATATTTTCATCAAAATAAATTCTAGTTATTTTTATGCTTTAATTATTTATATACAGTTGATAATCACTAGTCGCTACGGATAATATCATATCTTTAAATAAAACTTTATTTTCCTTACAAATACAGGTATGTATTTTTATTTCAATAAGTAATAGTTTATATTCCAAATTATACTAAAAACACAATAAAATATATGCATATGATAGATAAAATTAACTGAAATATAGAATTAATTTAAAGCAGATCTCAATATTTTTATTGACCATTACACGCAACTATAGAAGGAATGGGATTATTTTGTAAAACATTGAAAGACATAATGTTTCATTTCTCAAATTGTATGAAATATATTGCAAATTTTTTCCCTAAGGGTATTTTGGAAATCACCCTATTGGCCATTACTAGTTAATGCTATATATTCTAAACTGTCTGAATATTAAGAATTTAGTTTTAGGATCTAATTATATACAATCAATAAATATAAACATGCAATTATCATTTGAAATAATAATGCTTTGATAACAAATT
>JAQFZM010002581.1:0-13178 GCA_034695785.1 Galumna obvia | reverse complement strand
GAGTTCAGTGTTGCAATCCTTTAAATACTTTTTTCCAACAATGAAATTGATGTCTTCACGAGCTTTATCAATTCTAAAATGGTTAATGGGTGTGACTATATCAGTCCTGGGATGGATAAGGGTTGGTGACTTAAGCTTTGGTTAAAAACCGTTGGATTAAAAGCTTTGGTTAGGAAAAACCGTTAAACTTAAGCATAGGTTAGAAAAACCGTTGGAATAGAACTTATGTTTAGAAAAACCGTTAGACTTAAGCTTAGGTTATAAAAACCGTTGGAATAGAACTTAAGTTAGGAACCCCGTTAGACTTAAGCTAAGGTTAGAAAAACCGTTGGAAAAATTATTTGGGGGTGGGGAGTTAAGTTTTTGCTTAGGTTAAGAAACCCGTTGGAATTATACTTAGGGGGCAAAAGGGGGCTAAAGTTAAGCTTAGGTTAGACATTAGTCTATTGAATTATATGGATAAATCCATTACAACAATAAAATAATTTAAAAAATTTTACTCGCTATATTTCACTATAGTATAAATAATAAAAAATTTGTTTGTAAATTTTAAAATTTTTTGTTTACAAACATTGTCACGTGATCTGGAATGTTTGTTTACAAACATTGTCACGTGCCTTGACATTGGGTTTGTTTACAAACATTGTCACGTGACTGTCACATGACAAACGCAGAATTGAAATTTCATTGTTACAACAATGAAAAAAATTTTCAAAATTTTTTGAAAAAAGTGAGGTCCAAACGTGGGGGTACTACTATTATTTTTATTAATTTTTATTAACTACAATTATTCTTGATTATTTTTGTGAAAACCGACTTAAATAGTTTTTATCCATTCAAATTCCAGAATTATTAAATGATTTGAAATAGTTTTCTCCTAAAAGTTATGATCAGTATTTGTATAACTGTTTCTTCTAGGTCATTTAGTCCTCTTCTATATACTATTCAACGATATTCACTTTAATTTGGTGTCAGCCCATAATCATCAAGATTATCATAATCATATACAATAAAGATTGAAATGAATAATAAAACCAAAGATAATATCAAAATTTTATTAATTGCTTTATGCAAAACTCTACTTCTTTACTAATATGGTTTTAATTACAATTAAGCCTCCATTAAGGAAACTGATGGAAACCGGAGCTTGAGTTGAAGTTATAGTCCATAAAGCTGTTGCATAAATGAGAGGGAACTCTTTTGTGTTGTTGTTCATATTAGGTTCTATGAATCAGTTTCTTTTATAAAGTTGTTTCGAAAATAGATGGGTGTAGTTATGAGGGTTTCTGTGTATATAAAAACATATTTGAAAATATTTTTGATTATAAAATAAACCTCAAAAGGCTAAATAATCTAGATTAAAATTAAAACAATGAAAATAACATTTTATTATGTCTCTTTGTTAGTGATTATTACAATTTTAGTAAACTTATTGGAAAGTCGTACTCATAAGGGTTTAAATGGTGTGATGGCCAAGAATCTTTTGTCCAAAGCAAAGGAATTATTTTCCTTTAAAAAGAAAAGTAAGTATTAATAAATTCAAAAAATAATTTTTATTTATAGGGTATGTATTAAAAGAGGCAAATAAGTTTTGTACAAAAAAGTGTGTTGCCATTTTTAGTTTATTTTTATTGATCGAAAAACATTTACTTAGAAAAATTTGTAATTTCTCTTTTTAATTAATAAAATTTAGAGCAAAAATTAAGAAAAGCTAAAAATATTTTAAAGAAAACTTTATTATCCAATGCTGTTAAATATATTTATAGTATTACAATAATTAAATACAAATCAAAATAATAGCGGGGATGGCTAAATGATGAACTTCTTATGGGGTTATTCTCCCCTAGGCTAAATATTTCTTACAGATTTAGTACTTAATGTAATCAATAATGTTATGAATACAGGCACAATGTTATTTTAATTTATAAATCAGAGAAATCATTGATAGGTAGAGCATATACTAATATTTATTTATTTTCTCAAATATATTTATTATAATATTTAACTAAAATCATAAAATATTCAATTATATTTATTTATTTAAAAATATAATTTGTCATAAAAGTAATTATTATATTGTTTGGTTAGATTTCTTATCCCAAACACTCTTAAACTGATAAAAACATTGTTTTATATAATTTGAAAGTCTTTACTTATAAGAAATATAATTCAATTGTTTTAATTAACTGATAAATAAATTCTTTATTTTGCAATATATGATTGAATTAACAATTAATATTAACATTATTTAGATCAAATTAAAATTCATATTGATATATTTTTTGTATAAATTACAGAATCAAGTCCATATAAATCAGGATGTAAGAATGTAAATAAAAAATGCACAACTGATGATGATTGCTGTCCTAAAGAATATGCTAAGAAAAGCTGCTGTTTGTCATGTTTGTTATTAAAGATGGTTGATATGCAACTTGTTAATACAAATAGGTATATACAAACTAATTCATTTAAAAATTTTTTTTAAATGTAACCTCATTAATATATCTCTATAGGACATGTGGCAAAATAAATTTGTTACCGCATAATTAATATATGGAGAAAAACTTACCAAATTGAATATGATTACCTTTTTCACGCACACATCATCAACGAGTGCAATGAATTCCATTAATCTAGATAAGATAATTCTCAGAATAACATTGTAGGCCTATCAGTGAGGACACGGCAAAACTTGTATTCAAATATAGATTTTATTTTAATTATATTCGATAATACATAATATGAGAGCAAATCATTGAAAGATAATCACTGCGTTAGAGTTCAAATAATAATAATGAGTTACATAAAAGAGAGTGCAGAGCCGGCCGTTAATAACAATTAGACTTTGAGCTTATTCAGCATAACTACATTTGTTATGCTTTACATTTACATAAACATTCTTTAAACAATTCGTCTACAACATGATTAAATTACAATACCTGAGAACACTACGTGACAAAAACAATCAAAATAATTTTATTATAAAGAAAATATATTCTAACCTTTATGTAATCATATTTTTCATGTAGTTTAATTATATTTAAATATGTTTGATAATGTACAATTCTAAGAATAAATTTTTAACTTTAGACGTGGATAAAATAATTTTCATTTCTGTTTATTATATCTTAAATGGTATATTTAGCGAATAAGTTTTACAAGGTCAAGTTTACAAACATGTTTAAATGTGCTAAGAGATTTGATTTTTCTAGAAATAAAAGACCATATAAGTTGATTTTTTTTATTTTAATTATTTTATTAATAAAGGTTTATGATAAAAACTTTTATTAATAAAATAAATATTGTCCAACTTCTTAAATTGTTAAAAATGAAGACAATATTTATGTTTGTTTTTTTACAATTGGTAAGTTTTTATCAATATTTTTTGCTAGCTTATAATTATTGATATTTTAGTAAATGCCTACAATTTGGAGACCCGAAAGAATTTAGAAAAACAAAGAGCAGAATCAGTTGCTCTGGATCGTTTGAAAAGTTCCTCGTCTTAAGTATCAATGATATTCTTAAATATGAATATTACAGAATAACTGCTTCTTAGGGGGCGAAGGCAGTTATCTTAAGGGGCTGTATAGCTAAACCATAAGAGTTTACCACCAGTTCCTCTCTTCTGTGAGCAATTCCCATCAACATCCGCTCGCGGAAATCTTCACGGAAATTCCTCCGCGGAATTTCCCTAAGGAAGTTTCGGTTACTCCAAACCGAATAGATATTGTTCCGCCGCTAAAGAATAGAAATAATTTGGCGAATAAAATACAAACACTTAGGAAAAGAAACAATTTATTAAGCAATAGTTCGGAAATAATAGTTTAAACAATTATAACTTAAAACATAATAATAAGTTCACATAGTTAAACAAACTAGCAGTTAAGCACAAAAACACGAGAGAGAAGAGACAATTCTTCAGAGAAAGGCAAGAGATTCCGAGTTATACAATAATACATGAGGTTTTATAGGCAAAAGAAAAAGGCGGGTCTTAGTATTCAACCAATAATTATGCAAGACTTGTAGCAAATGACATAAGTGTTGCATAAAGGCAGTAACACTGCAATATTTATGAAACTGCAATTGATTATCTGCTAGCTTAATTTCAGACAACAGTAGGTGACTATGCTCTCGAAATAAAATTATTACAATTGGAAACTTATTTGAACTTGGCATTTTATAAAACTAACGTCATTTATATGATCATAAATGAGAACCTTTTTAGTCCTCATTTTAAAAAATTATAAATTAAATAATGTAATCAATTTTTTAATTATTTAATTCTAATTCTTTAAATAAAATTTAAAAATTCAATTTTTTTTAAGCAAAAGCCCCTAAGAGTTTTGCTCACTAATAAAAACCCCTGGTTATACCCAAAAATAAGTTGTGTAAACCTTTTAATTGAATTTTTTCTTGCGAAAACAGTTAAAATTCTATTATCATATTATATATAAATTATTAATTATATTATTTTATTAATATTTAATATAATAATCAATAATTAATATTCATTTACTAAAATATTTATGTGATCTTGCTAATGATAGTCATGTTTTGCAATAATAATGTGCTAAAATATTTATGAAATACTATTTTGAACTTGCTATTTTTCTAATACAAATAAATAATTATTATTATTATTCAAAGTTATTTATAAGAAATTATAGCTTAAAATCTATTTTACCCGGATTTCATCTATTATAAATACCTAGAATAAATAATTCAAGTATTGAAAAAATATTTACAAAATATTTTGAAATATTACAGAATATTTTATTGCTATCGATTATCAAGGATATTTTATAAAATGTGTTTATAAAAACCAATTTTTAATCTAGATATTTTATTTCAAATATTTGCTAGATAGAAATATTTTATTTATATTTTTTATAGTAAATAAAAATGAGCTCACACATAGTTTTAACAGGATCAACTTTTCCACCATTTATATTTTTAAGCAATAACCAAGATAATAATACTTGTTCTGGAATAACTTGCAACCTTCTTAATTATTTATCAAGATCTTTGAATTTTACCTATGAGTTTATAAGATATACTGAAAAAGTTAGTTATCAAGCTAAAAATGGAATTTGGTTTGGACCAATTGGCCTAATTCAAAATGGCGTAAGACTATATTGATTATTTATTTTATTTATTTTAATATATTTTACTTAAGCAAGCAGATTTTACTGGAACACAAATTATATTGTTACTCGAGCCTGTGCTACAAAATTTAATAGATTTCACCCAACCTTTAATATTAGAATACCCTAGCCCAATAGTCCGTTTTGATGATACTTGGTCATTTGCCGAGTTTAGTTCTATTAAAGTTTTCGACGAAATTGGATGGATTGTCTTTATGATACTTTTAATTATTTCAATTTCTTTAATGGTTATCTTGGACATTTACTTCAGTCATAATGAAACAAATGTTCTAGCAAGTATTTTAAATATGTTTTTCATATTTTCTGGAATATTCTTGGGCAAAGGTAAGTCAATTTATTATAAAATTTAACATGATAATTATTTTTAAAAATATAAAAAAGGGACAGTTACTTATTATATTAACAAGTAGAACAAGATAAATTTCTAAAAAAATTTATTAAATTATCTTGTAATTTTTTTAAACAATAAAACAAAAAACATTATATACTTGATATAATCAGATAATAAATTAAACTATAATTAAAACATAAATTAAAATATTTTTTAATTTTAGCTTGTTTATTTAATTTTTATCTAGAATTCAAGATGAATACATTAGTGCTCTCAAAATTATCCACATTCTTTTTAATGACATCTTGGTTATTTAGTTCATTACAATTTTCCCAAATTATTTCGGGTGACATAACAGCGATGTTTAGCCTCAAAATTCCAAACAAACAAATCGAGACTTTAGAAGAACTGTTAGCAACCAATATGAAACTGGTCACATGTCCTGGATACTTTCAAGAAACAAATGACAAGAACAGTGTTCTTAATAGAATTGGCGCCAAAACTAGAAGAGATAAAACTATTGTAACAATCGATGAGTTATATAAGAATAACAGATTCATCATTGAAACAACACAAGCAAAGACCTCGATTCTTTTTTCACCCACTCCTTCATGATGATTATCATGAAGAATTTAGACAATATTAAACCTGGTACAAAATTAAGGTTCTTGGAAGAAAAACATAGATATCCATTATTGATAACACTTTGTTTAAGTAAAAAACTTAGTATTGAGTTTAGGAACTTGATAAAACACAAGTAAGTTACCTTGAATATTTCTTGATTTAATTAATTCATTATGACCAGGGTATCACTTTACGCTACAACCGGAATATTCGATATGGAGTTAAGAAAAGCTCTTTCAAAATCTGATATTATATTTGACATCCGTTCAAATGTTGAACAAATATACGAACAAATGCTCTTGGAAAATATGTTTGGCATCTTAAAAATGATCATGGTCTTAATAAGCTTTTGTTTTCTAATTTTTATTGCCGAAAACATCATTAATTTAAATCAAAAATAGGCAAGTATGTTTTGAGAAAAATATAAATATATATCAAATTAATTTAATAAATTTAAACTTAATTCAGATATCATATAGTTTCCATAATTATTTATTTTATTCAAGAATAATTTATTAAATGCAGAAATGCCTATGTTATTTAATTGTATTTTTATAATTATAATAGAATATTAATTATATATAATAACTTAACTAAAATTTCTTGATAAAATTTATATATATAATTATTTTTATCGATTTTCTTGCAAATTTAATTGAATAACAAAACGATTTAATGTATTTTGCTTATGTTCATATACATATAGAGCAAGAATAATCCAAATAAATTTATTCTTAATACTTATCTAAGTTGATTATTTAGAAAATACTTAATTAAAAATAATGTAGCTTAATAAATAATTTAATTTTAAATTTACTAGTTTAAATTTGACTTATTTAAAAATGCATCATATGATTTTCACATATATTTTGATTTCATTTCTATTATAAGCTAGAGCAGCGATGCCGGAGTAGTGCAAAATTTTAGGACATTTAGTGCGTAATATATGTGACATGTGCAAACACATTAATGTTATTCATATGTTTAATGAATGAACATGGTCATTTCATACAATAATTATAATAAAATATATTACCCCCTATGCCCTACTCCGGCAACGCTGAGCTAGAGTAAACAAACATACTTTATTGGTCTACTTTAGTAAAGTATTTATATTAGGGAACCAGAAAAGTTATGCGAAAATGTAAGAAAAGGTTTGATATTCATTTATTTTAAGAATAATAGCTTTTTGTTACTTATGAAATTTTCAATTTATTTGATGACTCTTTGACATATATTCACCAAAGTATTCTATTCAAATTTGTAGAACTTCATGTTTTTTTCTTTAAAAAACTTTGGTAGGTCAGTTTTGAGGCTATTCAAATTTAGATAAAATTTTCATATTAAGAAGTGTTCGATTGAATAGAAAAAATAAAATCCAGATGGTACAATGTCATGGCTAAAAGATGGATGATACAAAATTTTAAATTTAATTTAATTGATATTATAAATGGCCTCTCAGTATTTTACAACATTATTTTTAATGACTTTTTCTGAATGAAAATCACGGAGATCCACTATTTTGTCAAAAAAATCCTACAATTCTAATTTAATTGATCTGGAATCGCTACTTTATTGCAGTTTGATTATAGAACTAACTCTTCATAACTATATTTGGAATCTGATTCAATCAGTTAACTCAAAAGATGACTATCTAAATCAGAATTGTCGATCTGTTTTCGGTAACCCTTCAAGACTTTTATGATTACTTTAGAAATCTTTATACCATCGATAATTTTGACTTACATTAATTATATCTTCATCATAAAGATTATCAATCATTTAAGCTGCATATGTGTCTTTTGTTCCTAAATGAAATTTTTATATTGAAAAATGTCCAACATGAGTCTTCAGATTATCGTCGGTAGCCATTAATTTGCAATTAATAATTAAATTTTTTTTTACAAAAACTATAGTATAATAAATTCTCTTTAAAAAATAATTCGCAAAATAATTTTAAAAATTCGATAAATTAATCAAATACAATGTTATATTAAATGTTATGAAATTTTCGCATAACATTTCTGTACCCCTAATATAAGCAATTCAGTATATGAAAAGCACTGGATTTAATAAAAAATTGATTTTATTTAAATACATGTAAAATATGTATATATTGTAATGAGTAAAAGCCATCTCTTAAGAAATGGCTTGGGATTAGATTAAGTGTTTGGTTTGGTGTTATGTGTAGAGTTGGGTTTGAATTAAATCAAAATATGCAGTAATGTTTAAAGTGATTCTTACTTGATCTAGAACTATTTTACTTGTTTATAACTGATTAATTTATGTACTTGATTTTGTTTAAAGCTAAATTACTTGCCAATGTGATGGTCACTCTAGTTAAGGCAGCTTAGGCTACATTCAATCCGATAACTATTCTTTGAGAATAACTTCAGTCGAAATATTTTGTAGATTAATTTATTAATTTATACTTTATTTTAATTGAAAAACAAATTCTTGTATTTTTGGTTAAAATTTTTAACTTAAAATAACACACAATATATAAAAAGTTCAAAATAATGTATAATTTTGTATTATCTTTAAAAAATGTTTTGTTTTAAAGTTTTGTAATAATAAATCTGTTTATATTGAATGTTCTTCACTGAGTGTGTGCTTAAATATTTCTGGTTATATCTAAATTCTCGTAAAATTGAATCTGGTTAAATTTATCTTTCTTAACATTATGACTCTCATAGTTGTCAGTGCTTTTCAAATCACCTGGTAAACCTTAAATCTGGTTATATCGAGAACTATTAATTCGAGCATACACTGTATTTATTTTTTCAAGGATAATTTAATAAATACAAAGTAGTCTAGCTTATAAAATTATATATAAGAATTTTGAATAATTTTTAAATTCTCATAAAAAATGATCTAGTAAAGTAAAACAAATTATTTTTTTAGTTTAATTATCTTAATCTACTTTATCTAAAATAATCAAATGTTTTCATTTTTAATAATTGATAACAAAAAATTTAATCCTCAAGTAAAAATAATGAGTGGACAAAACTTTTAAGAGATACTCCTGGTTAAACTTATTTTTATTTTTATTGTTCATTACAATTCAA
The DNA here is from genome assembly GCA_034695785.1 of Galumna obvia. Taxonomy (NCBI): domain Eukaryota; kingdom Metazoa; phylum Arthropoda; class Arachnida; order Sarcoptiformes; family Galumnidae; genus Galumna; species Galumna obvia. Next base: position 3,990 of record JAQFZM010002581.1, on the reverse strand, counting down.
ATTTTATTTTTATATTTTGTTTATGTAATAATCAATAAATATAATTTTGCACGTTTAGAAATTTTTGATCCTGTTAAAAAGAATATAGATAACACTAAACCTTTTCTCATTCATTTGCGTCCATACTTTATTAATAAAAGAAAACGATTCATTTTATCTCATTAAAAAAACGTTCTAAATATATTTTATAAATAATCAATCATAATTAAAATAGTTTTTATGTAATGATTATTGGAATATTTAACAATAAATAAGAAAATAAAATAATGAGTCCTTACAAAAATTTTTTGATTATTAGGTGAAATTATTATTATAGATTATGTTGAAACCTTTATTGGAAAACAAAACAATTAAATGTATTATGTACATGTTCATATTTCTATACTTAAAGAATAATCGAAAAGTATTTATAATTAGAAATTATTTAGTTCGTCAATTTAGAAAATATTATTTAACAAAAATCTTGCTTAAAAAATTATTTAATTTTATATCTACTATTTATATTTTTATAATTTAAAATGCAACAGGCTGATTTGTTTTTGATACCAGAAATCATGTATTTTGATTTCATTCAATCCGTTCCGTTTGAATTTAACAAGAAATATACTTGTAAATTAAATTCTTCAAGTACAAAAAACATACTAATTAATATTCTTTGGAATGGGGTGAATTTATTTGGATTTATAAGTTAATTTATTTTTTTAATTAAATAGGATCTCGTTTATGGTTATACATTGTCTTTAATTAAATATATAATGTGTAATCTTGAATATAATGTTATATTTTATCCATTTGTATTTATGAACAAGGTAATATTTCATAAAAATTGTGTATTTTTATATAAATTATTTTATTTCATTTGTAGAATAATAAGCACTATTTCATCGAATTATTTCCAAATTCACTTGTTGACAATAAAATTCATCTATTTACAACTTTGAGATATATGTATCAATTTGAAATAGTAGCCGGATTTAAAAGCATAACTGACCAATCATATATATCACTACTTAAACTCTTAGATTATCAGGTAAATTTAGTTAAATTAATAAACCATATTATTAAATAAAATCAAATCTTACAAGTTAATAAAATTTTATTAATAAATTAGTATTTTAATTTTAAAAATGCGCGATTGAATATAAAAACTAGTAAATACTAAAAGGTATATTTTTAATCAATATTTTTTCTGATTATATTGTAAGAAAGAGATAATCATTTCAGGCAGTCACCGATTTAAATTATCTTGGTATCTATAGAAAGCTTATAATTTATAGAATTGATGTTTAATTATTTTAAATACATTATTGATAACCATTGGCCAATACTTATCCTTTATAATAGTTTTGAACATATCTCATCTTATATTAAATGTGAAATATTTCAATTATAAATTTAATTTGTTATTTTTAAAATTAGCATGATAAAAATTTTTACGAGTAATAATTCTAAATGTAGCAAAACTGTGATATTTTCTAATTTAAAATCATTAAAACTAATATTTAAATATCTATAATTTTAAATTATTTTAATTTTTATTAAATTGATAATATTTATTATTATATATTTAATAAAAATTAAAATTAAATTTTTTACTTTTAATTAAAATCACCTTCCTAGATTTGGCTCTATCTACTAATTTCAATAATAATAATTAAATTATTTTTAAACCATTTAATAAATTCTTCGAACCACTTAATGATAGATATTATAACAATATTATTTCAACAATCAGCAAGAACATTTTCCTCGTTAAAAAATATTACTTCATTGAATAATTTGAAAACAATTACTACAATAGTATTAATTTCAATTTTTATTATAATTTCATCCATTATTAATAAAGCTTTTGGTGGTTTATTGATCAACACTTATGCTATTAAACAATACTTTCCAATTATTAACTCATTTGATGATATCATTGCTAATAAAGAACTAGATATTTTGATTACCATAGATAATATCAAAAATTCTAAATTAAATAATGTACCTGGAATAGAAATATTTGGTGAAATTTTAGCAAGGGGGCAAAATTTTTATCGTCAAAATAATATAAGTCTGGAAAGAGTTGAAATACTCTTTAAGAATAAGAATTATATCGAATCACTAATAAAAGGAAAAATAATATTATTTTGTGATTCAGGTTTTAAGGAAATATTTTTTGATAAATTTGTTACATTAAGGAATAAATTATTTGTGCTTAATCATAAAGATAAACCAACATTTTTCAGTTTTCAAGTAAATCAATACCATTTCTTGGCAAAGAAACTTGATTATTTGTAAGAAATTTAAAATTTCCAATAAATTTAACTTGCTAATTTTACATAAATTTTAGATTCAAACAATTATATCAAACAGGTTTTACCGATCACCAAGTATATATTATGAATTTGTTTCTTCGTATTATCAGTAGAATTGAAAGATCAAAATATTTTCTTGAGCATGATCAATCTAATGACATTGAATCAATCAAACTAGATGAAGTCTTTAGGAATGCTATATCAATTTTAGTGCTTGGTTCTTTAATTTCTTTTATTTTATTGAAGTTTTTAAATTTAAAATATCTTAATAAATATTGAAACATGTATAATAAATATCATTGAAATAATAATAAGAAGTAAATTATCAAGGTAATACATCAAGAAGTGTTTATTTAATGATCAATTTTGAAAAATTTATCAAGAAAATTTAAAATACAAATAATTACAAGTTGTTCCGAATTATTTTGATATTAATTTTAATATAAAATATTATTATATATTTTGTCAAATCATTAAGTCTTAGAAAGAGATAATCATTTCAGGCACTCACCGATTTAAATGATCTTGGTATCTATAAAAAGCTTATGATTTATAGAATCGATATGTTGAATAATTTTTGGCGAATGGATATCTGTTCCCGTAAAATTCGGCAAGTTTAAATTGGCATTTAAAGCTTTAAAGAAAGATAAATTTTGTCCTATTTAGTAAGCAATAGTATAGCATAATTTGAACCTTGCAAAGCTTTCATAAAAAATGCATATTTGAACTATGAATTTACTTAATAAGAATGAAAATTGATGTAAAAATGAGTAAATCATTCATGTTCATATGAAAACTGAAAGGTTCAAACTTTGCTTTACATTTGCTTACTAACTAGTACAAAACTTATCTTTCTTTAAAGTTTTAAATGCTTATTTAAACTCACCGAATTTTACGGGAACAGATGTCCATTCGCCAAATATGATTCAAGTTATCAATTCTATAAATCATAAGCTTTCTATAGATACCAAGATCATTAAATCGGTGACTGCATGAAATGATTATTTCCTACTTAGACACATTTATAACCGCAATCGGATTCCCAATCTGTTTAAAATTATTCTCGTCATTCATCCAGCTCAAATTACTTGGAATAAATATTTTTTAAAATTATAGAAATTAAATGTATCGATAAAATACAAATAAATAACAGAATGCCTTATTTATTGCCCTTGTTCATATATTTTTCTGAGGCATGAATTAAGGCTATCATTTCTGAACTTATATTTCCCCAATTCCACAAGGTATTCTTCATTATATTTTTCAAGTTTTGTATTTAATCTTGATATTTTGTCAATCGATTACACTTAAGGATATAGTGATTGTTATGAGGCTCTTGTTAATTGCCATGATAATATTTATCTCCACAATGGTTTCTTCAATAAAGTATTTTTTTATTTTTATAAAGGTAGTGAAGAGTAAATTAAACTTTAGTTAACTTTAAAACTAAGTAGGTAAGTCTCTTCTAAGGAAGGGGTTAATTTTAATGTTCATGGTATATTTAGAAAGCTCATGACATATAGAAGAGATTGGTACAATGTTTATCGGCATATGGATATCTGTTCCCGTAAAATTCGGCAAGATAATATTGGCATTTAAAACTTTTAAGAAAAATAAGTTTTGAACTATTTTATCAATAATACTAACAAATTTTGAACCATGTATAATTATTAATGAACATGAATTTTTT
>JAQFZM010002580.1:0-13179 GCA_034695785.1 Galumna obvia | reverse complement strand
AATTAAAATTGATTTCAAAATATATTCATTATTTCAATACAATTCACACAATTAATTGTTTTTCTAATATTAATATTTAGTGAAGAATTTATTTCATGATTTTATATAAAATATTTTTAATTTATAATAATTTATATGATTTGTTAATAATTAATCTTAAATTACAAATAATGACAAATATTTATATTTATTTATTAAACACAATATAAATAAAATAATGAAAATGTCATTTAAATGTCATTTATTGAGTAATTAAAATGACTTCAAACGTATTATAAAAATATTTATATGGCCTGTCTCGTTTATCAACGTACAAACTTTGGACGCCATCTTTTTTTTATATCCATTTTAACAAACAATACGTATATTATTTGATATGAAAACATTAAATGTAATCATTTATTGAGTGTAAAATGGCGCACAGAATTTGTACGTTGACAAACGAGACAGGCTTTACATCAAAACTGATCCCAAATAAAGGCTCTTTTTATAAATAAAAGATGTTTTATTACAATATTTGAACGTAATTTGTGTATATATTATAAAATGGTTCATAACTTTATTGGAAATCCTATTTATTTATATTGAGTATAGCGAAAGGAAAGACATTTTTACAAATAAAACATAAATATTATAATTGAAATCATATTAAATAATATACGTTTAATCTGTAAAAGTGTCTCTTCTTGCGTTATGCTCGCTATAGACAAAAAGTTGACAACAATTTGAAGGATGGCTTTATTTTAACAATAAATGCGGTTATTTTACAAGTTATAAACAAATCAATTTATAACTAATTAACTTTATTTAATTTTGTAATAATTTGTATGTAATCATTCAATTAAACAATAAATTCAATTTGATTTTAAAGAAATTACTTAAATAACTTATTATTATAAGAATTTTATTTTCGACATTATTTTCTTTTGTATGATTTAGTTCCTCCTATTTTACATAAAAGGGGACCAAATAAAGAGTTATTAGAGTTATACAAGAATTGGGTTTTAACAGACAATTGGAAGAAAAGTGGCCAACATTTACCAAAAATTAATTAAATTAAAGTATTATTTATAAAATCAAATAAAGGACTAAATTATAAGCGATTATTAATTATATTTATTATTACTTAAAATATTGTTTTTTTGTAATTTTGTTTTTTAAATAAAAGTACGTAATGTCTGCCATCGATTGATTGACCGATACTTTTCAACAAAACAATTATTAAAATATAAAATCTTTTTTATTTAATTGAATTAATTTTAAAAAATAGTTTGAAAAGAATTAAATTGAAACAATTTTGTTCATAACTATATATATAATGACAAAAGTATTGAATGTTTTCGCCAATTTGGAGACTGAGTTCTTAGAAGCAAAACAGTCCCTCAAAGACGTGGATGAATCGATTAAAAAGATTACTGGAAGAGAACCAAGGTAATTATTGTTTGCAATAATTTAACCTTAATTTGATTTGTCGTTTTATAGTGTTATTATAAGTAAAGAGCGATCAGTAAAAGCGGCCCCAAATGCAGTCCGAAACCGAGTTATGGCTCCTTTTGGTAACACATTTTCGTCTGCGATCTCTCAAATTGAAGAACAATCAGAAGAACCCCAAAGAAAAAGACGTTTTTATGGAAATTCTTTGAATCGGTATTTGTTTTGATGTAATCATTATTTAAATATTAAATGAAAATATATGTAGACTTCGTTTTGATGAAAGAGAAACGATTCCAGACTTTGAAGAATCGATTCGGAAACCAACGGTTCAGTCATCGGTTATCGCCACTACTCGTGAAGTAAAGCCTCGAACTCAAGCTTTAGAGGAACAGAAGAGCGACACAAAAAGTTTGGCCCGAAATAAACGAATGTTTGGTATGATTTTAGGCACTCTTCAGAAATTTCAAAACGAAGAAACCACTCGAAAGGATACGGTTTGCGATAAAACATTGTTTTCATTGAATTATATCCTTTTGTTTTCATAGCAAACACAGAAAAGGGTTGAAATCGAGAAAAAATTAGACGCAAAGGCAGAGGAAGAGAGGATTGCTTTGAAAAAAGAAAAACGAGAATTGTTTTTAAAAAGAAGAGAGAAGCAAGCTCAAATCAGACGCATTGAACACAAGATGCAACGTGTTCAAATTGTAATTTCATATTCATTTCCAATATTTTATGCATTCGATTGTGTCAACTCTGATGGTGTAAACTAACCCTCAAAACCAAATGATTTACTTTCCATTACAAACCTTATAAATAGTATCAACTTTTAGATTATATAAACTATTTTCTCAAACCAAATGTGTTGACACAATTCAATTATAACTATAAATTTAATTTATTTATTTAAAATGTTAACCACAACAACAACAACAACAGCATCAGGAATGGGAGCGCTCTCATCAACATTTGTCAAACTTTATTCAGACTAAAACAAAACCCCATATATTTTATTTACCGACAAAACATACCCCGGAGTCAGAGAAAAGACTTCAGGAAACCAAAGATAAATACAGGCGTAAGACTATTAACACATTGAAGACAATTAAAACTTTTATTTTTTTTTAATTAAATGATTTATTTGAAATTAAGTAATTGTGGCCGAAAAACGAGCTAAAGTCCAAAAAGAATTGTCAGAAATCGACGAACTCTACAAAAAAGAGGAACAAAATGAAGGAATGGATGAAGAGATGGACGAAACCGAAACTCAGAGTTTAAATGCGAGACAAACAACAGATTTGAATCAAAATGAAGACCAAAAGAATGAGTTGACCATTGATTCTAACAATAGTGTCGTTTCAGACCAAAAGTTGAAAAATGTCTCAAAAGAGACTTCTAATATGAAAAGTGAAGAGACGTCAAACGGTTCCAATGGATTAAACCCAGAGATGGACATCGAATTACAAGAAGAACAAACGATTGGGGATAAAGAGTTCGAACCAATATATGATCCATAAAGTGTTTACTCATAAATAATTGTGAACTCAATTTTTCAAAAACTTTTTAATGAAATTTGAATTTATTTTAAGACAGGAATCAAAGGTTAGTTCCAAACCAAAGATTAGTCTTATTATGAGTTAATCGATTATTTACTACAAATTATTTTCATATTTTGACATTAATTTCAATTAATCGACAAAAGACTTATTTATAAACAAACTTTTATTATTCAAACCCCTAATTATTCCTCCATTTTCTGGTAAAACAATTTCAGATTCAATGAGTTTACGACTAGTTTTAACTAAATTGCAATTACTTTCGCATAACTTATTGAAATCCCAGAGATGCAAATGTTTACTCTTTCCCTGTTTTGCATAAACTAAGAGCCGTATATACCGTTTCTTATTTATTATATCTAAAAGAGAGTCAGTTATTTGGTGTTTAGGCTTTAAATGTATAATTTGAGGGTTGTTTTCATCTGTAAAACCATTTAATTGTTCGACAGATATTTGATTTGTGTTAATAACAAAACAAAAGCCGAGAATAATAGCCCAGTGCGCTCTCTGTCCGGCTAAGAGAGTCGGCTCGTGGTTAGCGTCTGAATCGTAAGGTACTAAAACTGGGAGTCCTTCAGCCAAATGTGTAACTAATTCATAGACTCTCTCTTTCAGATTCTCTTTAATTTGTGTTCGAACCGATAGCACTCTATTCGCTAATTTCGCCAAATTTTCCGCTGAAATTAAATCAATTAATAATTTGTAAGACTTTTGAAATCCATTTATTTTTAGTTAAGTTTTTGTTTTCTTTCAGATATTTTAAGAGAAGTTTTCACTTATAAATAGTGAGTATATTGTAATGGTTTCTAATTGTTTATTAGTTTTACTAATATAAGCGGTAAGTAAACCATAAGTAAACCATAAGTTTGACAAAAATCACTTTAAATCATTTCAATTGATTTTCGATAATTGGTTTGAAAACGAATGAATGAATTAGTTTATAGAAGTATACCTGAAAACATTTCACCCGTTTTTGTGAAACCCATTTCTTTTGCAAAAATGAATAAATCGTTTTGAGTCAGTTCTGAGCAATTAATGGACGGTTTGACCAAAGATTGAGTCATCAAAAGCGCTACTAAACCACATCTGAAACAAATTTTATTTAATTTTGATTTGAGTGACAATCGATGTATACTTCGGTCCGTTTTGTAGTACAGACTCGACATCATTATAGAGAGAAACCATAAGAAAGTCTTCATTAATACCTTTGGTTACATAATTCCAATATTGAGAACAAGTGAGCGAACAATTGTCCAAAGGATTTGTCCAAAGGATTGTCCTCTCTTTTGATTCACATTTTCTCTTTGAAACCAATGTTTTACTTATAGAGGTGTCGGACAGTGGAGGCGAAGGTATGGAAGGTATGCCTTCCACTCTTTGTTCGCATTCATTCCAATTGGAAGACATCTCTTTTGAACTTCTTTTTCATAAACTTTTGTTTACATATTTTACAAAAATATATTTAAGAATCAAATGAAAGAAATATATTATCCATTGTTTTCTTTCTTCAAAACTTTGAATGAAAGTCAACCGAAAATAAATTTTGATTTGAATTTAAGCAAAACTTAATTCCATTTATGGTTTAGTCGTTCACTTAATTATCGAAATAATGTTCATAAAAGTTAAGGACAACTATTTATAGCGCATGACTTCAAACAAATATCTCATTCATATCACAATATCTTTGATCACTTCAATCACTTCAATGATTTTATTCAATGATTTTATTAATCCATAAATAATCCGATCAATTCTTTGAAATTCAGTTCAAAAACGGGTCTAATATTTAATTTCTTTTTATTAAATAAATTAATTTGGATTTTAAATAACTGTTTAATTACTATAAATATAGTTATTAGTAATAAAATATTACCAAATCTATTCAATATGACTACAGTCAGACCCAATCCAAATAAGTATTTTAGAAACAGAATTTCACTGATTTGATTCCACATCATTTTAATTACAAGTAAACTATTATTTTAATTTTATTTCGATATTTTATAAACTATTTTATAAACAATTTTATTTCAATACAAATCTTTTTTTTTTAATAAAATTATTGTTTTTGAGTTAAATTTTATTTTTATTTTGAGGTAAATAAGGAAAAAGGCATAACTCAATTGAAAATATGACTAGATTAGGTTAGATTAGGTTAGATTAACTCTTTTCCTTTTATATTTGGAATTTGTATAAAGGGTTAACCTTTGATTAGAGGTAAGACAAAAGTATTATTATAATAATAGTTAAATGAAATTGTATTCACTTTAACTGTATTAGACTGTATTTATTGAAAATGACTTTTATTTAATGCCAAAAGAGGGCATTATTTTATTAAAAGTGTTGATAAACGACAAACACGTGAATTGAAATCACATTTTATTTATTTTAAAATATTATTAAATTTGATTAAATTTAGTAATGAATTCAGACAACAATCAACACTTTATTGAAGTTAATTCAAGAAAATCTCGTAAAAGAAGAGCCGAACAAATGTCGGATTCAATGGATGTGGAGTCAACTGAAAACTCAAATGTATTGGAAACAAATTCAAAGAAATTACCCCTTTTTAAACCCATATCTGAAGACAAAATAATTGTAATTTTTATTTAATATTTTATTCATTATTTTTAATTTAATTTAAATAAATAAATAAATTAATTGATTTTGATATGAAGTCAAGCGGTGGAGAGATTCGCAAAATAGCGGTTCCGGCCAATCGATACACACCTTTGAAAGACAATTGGATGAAAATCTTCTCTCCAATTGTGGAACACTTGAAACTACAGATCAGATTCAATCTTAAGAACAGAATCGTTGAAATACGAGTAAATTATTTAAATGTCTTAAAATTTTGTCGGTAATTGAAATATTTGTATAGACCTGTAAAGAGACGGTTGATATCAGTTCCATTCAAAAGGCGGCAGATTTTGTTAAGGCATTTATTCTGGGCTTTGAAGTGGACGACGCCTTAGCGCTCATCCGATTGGATGAACTCTTTATTGAATCTTTCGAAGTAACGGACGGTTTGTGTTTTGCAATTTTATTTCAATTTATTTTATTTTAAACTATTTTACAGTTAAGCCATTAAAAGGGGATCACTTGTCGCGAGCCATCGGCAGAATAGCGGGTAAAGGGGGTCGAACCAAATTCACTATTGAAAATGTAACAAGGACACGTATTGTTTTAGCAGACAGGTTTCATATTTTTACATTTAATTTAGTAAAAAGTTTATATTAAATATTTTTTTCAGTAAAATTCATATTTTGGGGTCCTATCAGAACATAAGAGCTGCGCGAACAGCAATTTGTAATCTTATTCTGGGAAGTCCTCCCTCTAAAGTTTACGGAACAATGAGACAATTGGCCTCAAGACTCTCAGAAAGGTTTTAGTTTGTACTTTCAATTTTTTTTGTAAAATTTAAATAAATTCACTAATTATTAGTCCTTTTAATGAATTTTTTTTAAAAGCGTTTGCGTTAAACTTTTCTATTGAAACATTTCTTTAGTAAAAGTAATCTATTTTTTATTCAAATAAATGATTACAACCAATGAATGATTGTATAGAAATTGTGTCAAAGATTTCAAAGAAAAATATTTGAATATATGTTTGAAATAATTGTGTAGTGAATGTTTTTCTAATGTAAAAAGAGTAGAGGCCCGGTGGCGCAACGGTAGCGCGTTTGACTCCAGATCAAAAGGTTGCGTGTTCAAATCACGTTCGGGTCACTTTTTTATTTTAAGATTAGATTTTTTGATCAAGATGTTTCTCACTTTCTATTCTTATAAAAAATTTATTGTTTATTATAAGCGGTTTTTCAATACATTTTAATTTTATTAGAATTAATTTTGATATATAATTGAATGACATTTGATTACAAATTGATTAATAATTGAATGCAATTAATTGAGATTTGTTTGGTTTAAAGACTAAAATGAAATTATTAATGAAATAATTTTTAAAAGTTTAATATTAAACAAATTTTATCCCTTTATTGGTTTAGTATTTGTAAATATTAAAAATAAAATTTACCTTGTTCACTAATTCTTATTAAATTTTAGAAAATGACTAAAAATATTTTTTCAATAAAATTATTGATTGAAAAAAAGCATTTATTTTGTTTTGAATGCAATTTAAGGGCAGAAATGTTCCATTTTTTTGTTTAATTATTGTTAGTTATAATTAGTTTAATCTAAAACATTATAGCGATTGAAATGGTATTCATTAGACATATATCGTGTGTTGTGTAGTGTGTAGTTCAGTGCAATGTGTGGTTGAGTCTGTGTAGCCTTAAGTTGTGTGACGTTGCAGTCGTCCATTGCCCCGAAGCCAAGACAAAACTTGTTTTTATAGGATTAGTCCAATGCATCGACTGCTTCCCCATTCCCTCCATTCCCTCCTCTCGTATATACCGCGAGACGCAAAACTTTTATACTTCAAAACTAAAACTTCGCAAAAGTTTATATATTTATCGTATTGTACTCTATAATAGCCGTCAGCAATGAGTGCCAATACAGACAATACACTCTTCTCTCCGTTTAAGATATCACTCTTCGACCCAATCACTGACCAGTAGTTGTTTTTCAGTGAAAACATTTTTTCAGTTTATATGAACTCATATTCATATGACTTGAGTTTCAAAATAATTTTCAAACAATTTTCAAATGTTTTTTCATTTAAATAATTACTTAAATATTAGTTGAATCGACTCTTTTTAAAAGTTGTGGTCAAATATATTCTCTTTAAAAGTTTGAGTTAAAACAATTTATTATAATATTTGAGAACTGATTGACTCAATATATGTTTTATTTGAATAACAGTTATTTTTGAGTGAAAATGTGACTAAATTTTGTTAAACTTTGAGTTTTGATCAACTCTTACATCAACTCATTTTGAAATTATGTTCAGTGTTTGAAACATAAGCCAAAAGGATGTCATCTGTTTATCCGCATTATATCAGTAATACTTGAGGTAAGGTTTTTACTTTGACTTCAGTTCTCTTTCAATTGAATCCGAGTCTCAAATCAAATGAGTTTTTGGCGATTATTGAATTAAACCGGATCTCATCTGACATACACTTAAGACTTAACTATTTTTAAGTCAATCTTTTATTTGAATTAAATATAAAATAGTTTTCGATTCGAGATTTAAATATCGATTTGTTTAACAATACTTTCATTGAAAAATCTATCAAAAATAGTGAGAAGTAGTCTATCCTAGTCTTAATCGAGTGAATGCCATATAATAGTCTACAATATATTCTTATTCAGAATTGCCGCACATTTTTCATCGTCAGAGCCAGTGTTGGCTACGAGTGCGGACGTTCACCTCATTTCTCATTTCTCTTTTCCAAACCTAAAGTCGATTTTTCTTTGGCTCTGATCTCATTTCACGACTCCAACACTCGCTCTAAACCTATGAAATAATTTTATGCAATATATAGTTCTCTCTCTCTCTCTCTCTCTCTCTCTCTCTCTCTCTCCCTCTCTCTCCCTCTCTCTCCCAAATTTTGGACCCGAAATTAATCTAATCAATGAACTAAAAAAAACTCATTCCTCAAGAAATGAAATACGAAATATAAAACTAAATGGAAATATTGAAAATTGATCGGTAAATGAGTGACAATTGAATATTAGATAAATATTTGGAATGATTTGGATTTGAATAAAAGTTTATGGACTTTGATTTGATTTCTTTTCTCGTTTTGAATTTACAAAGAAATGGAAATTCAATTTAAATCATTATTTTCTGTTAATTTGATTTTATTCTGCATTTAACTGACGTTTGTTTTGACGTAATTTGTGTTAACTATAAATGTGTTGCTCTTTAAATCTTTTAAATTATTTTCAATTTTAATACATATGATGTTTGAGTTAATAAAGCGTTGGCCCCAAAACATGTATTATTTAATAAATGCGGTAACAAAACATTGAGTCGACTCTCAATAAGTTTTGATCCGTTGTTTGACTAAAAACTAATCAAATTGTGAAACATTTGACCGAATATTTTGTTGTCGTAATGTTGGAACCGATTCGACACATTCTTAAACAGCAAAGACTTATTTTGGCCTCAAGTTCTGAACGAAGGAAAACCATATTATCGACAATTGGACTCGACTTTGAAGTGATTTCATCGAATTTTACCGAAAACTTACCGAAAGAATCGTTTAGTCATCCGATAGAATACGTTAAAGAAAACGCTAAACAAAAAGCAATCGATGTTTGGAACCAATTATCGAAGTCTGGACTTAAGAGAAATCGTTTACTTATTATCGGTTGCGATACTGTCGTCACTCTCGACGACCAGATCTTTGAAAAGCCTAAGGATAGGGACGACGCCATACATATGTTGTCGAAGTTATCGGCAAAGAAACACACAGTTTGTACGGGAGTGGCTTTAGTTACCAATAATACAGAAAACACTGGCGACCCATCCTCTCAACCATTACAACCCATACAATCGAGTAGTGGTGACACAACTAATGACTCAAACAGTGAAGAGTATGTGGTCACCACTTTTCATGAGGGAACTGATGTTTATATGACTGAATTGAGTGACCAAATCATTAAGGCTTATGTCAGTACTGGTGAACCAATGGATAAGGCGGGAGCCTATGGTATACAAGGGATCGGCGCTACTCTTGTTGAGTCTATTAAAGGCGATTACTTTAATGTTGTGGGACTTCCTTTGCATAGACTCTCAAAAGAATTGTATCACATGTATATCGAGTGATTTATCCAAGAATATATCCAAGAATATATCCAACAATATATCCAGTGATCATTCAATTAAACTATAGTTTCATTCATTTCTTAATCAAAGTTTTCGATATTTGAATCAATCGTTGTTTCATTTGTTTCGAAGTTTGTCTCAAATCTATTCTGTTTCCCATTGAATGATATTCCAAAGTTTGAGGCCATTCAGACATTCCTCAACAATTCCTCAACAATTTCTCAAAAATATTTTAATTATAACTTAATATTATTTATACGGATTTTGAAGCAATTTTTTTGTTAAAAATATAACATTAATTATTTAAGAGTTTTTCAATAATTATTACTGTTTTACTGAAATATTAAGGATTTAAACGAATATAAATGAAAATTATTGAAATTCTAAACTCAAATAAATTCACAAAATTTAATAAATTATTTAATGAATTCTCTTTAATACAATTTTCAAAAGAATTTTATTTGAATTTTAACTTAATTTTAATTGTTTTGGTATCAATTTTTGATATTTTTATAAATATAATGAAATGAAAATTTAGAGCCAAAGAAACGAGAATTTAGGAGAAAATTACATTTTTGATGAATAAATCGATATTTAATTTGAAAGAAAACTTATGTAATGCGTGATTGCATTCACTTTGTTTTATCTGTTTATTACATTTGTTAGAAATGACAACTTATTGAAGAAAAACAACAGTTTTATTACTCTTTCAGACAAATGTCACTAAAAGGTTAGATTTGCTAAAAATTGATCCAATTATCAGATTATTAGCCATTAATGGGATTCTTATTACAAACATTGAAATAAAGAATAAGAAAATACTTTCAGTTATTTTTTTATGCGAAACTTTCGTTAATTAGTTTACACTCTTTGGGATGATATGAGTCTTAATTTTAGGTTAGAATACATTTTTATTTTTTTATTTATGCTTTTCTTAAATTTTAATTAAAAAGTTTTATGTTTTTATAAAATAAATCGAATAAAATAAGAGAAAATCGAATAAATAGAATAAAAGTGAAGTGAATTCTCGTCAATGATTTGCACATCTTTTGACGCAAACAATTTATATATAACTCGGCCTCAGTTTATATGTCGTCTCTTTAGACGCAATACTCAATAAATGCTTAAATACAGTCTATTATATGCTCTACCAAATGCCTGTTCTTCACTTTTAAGCTTAGAATCAGTTGACACCTACTCCTTCACTACTCCTCCACTATTCCATGGCTATACCTGAAAATAGCCTTCAATTGATTCATGGTACTATTCCTACCATTATCTTATTTAAAGATCAAAATCTATCTGAATTGAATTGAATTGAATTAGGTAAATTTCTTATAGTCAAATGTTTTTTTTGAGCTTTTCCTCTAAAATGAGTTCATTTTTAAAGCGTTATATAAATTCAATTTCAATAACAGAAATCTATATTTTTTTTATTATTTACTGAATATAATATAATTTTTTTGTTTCAATTTTGTATATTTTCACAAAATTCTATGTTTTATACAAATGTTAATCAATTATTGTTATTATATTATAAACAAAAAAAAGAAAATGAACAAGCATAAATTAAATAATTAATAATTAATTTTAATTTAAGTCAAAAATGTTTTAAAAAAATATCAATTTTTTAATGTCGAAGACTTTTATCAAAAAAAAGTTGAGACAAAAGACAATAGTTTTGGTTCAGTGATGTAATGCTTATAACAGTATTTCTGATTTTTATCGTGAAATTACCCAAAAGTGCGTAACATTTCATAACATTTCGGGGAAATTCAATGATTTTCAGTTCCCAATTCACTGAATTTTGGTTCAAAATTTCTTATTAGTGTTAAAATGAAATTCTAGTGTATTATAGATGTGTTGCTCAAACGAACTGCATATACGAAGGACTACAGGATCTGTATCTGCACTCATGATATAAATTATTATGACTATATAAGTATGAGCAAGCTCAATATTTTTATATAAATTATTTCGAATAAGAACTGTCATTAAATAGATTTAATAAATAAATAATTCGATCTTCAAATTCAGATCGAAATTAAATTTCGATTAAAAATTAAATTTAAGAAAAGTTTTATTTGAATTTTATTAATCGTTTATAAATAAATGCAAAACTAATATAACATTCATTTTAGAAAAATATTAGAAGTTGTAAGTCGTGTAGTTTTGCAGTCAATGAATCATTTGGTTTATCCTTTGGTCTTTTTTTGTCTATTCTCTGTCTTATTGAAATTTGGCTCAAATCATACTCAAATCAAACCTATAAACTACTGATCGCTTTATTTAAAGATTAATGAGTTTCGAGAAATAATTGAAAATAAAATCAATCATTTAATTAAAAGTTGATTTAACTAGTACATTTAGAAATCTTTAGATATACAAACTATTGAATTTATAAAAGCAAAGCGTCAACCATTTCGAGATTGAGTGAAATCTATGTTATAAGAAGTATATATTATAGTTATTATTAAAAGTTTTAATTTAAAACAAAACTTATGTATTCTAAGATTTTGTCTCCAAAAAGATTATAAGTTTGCAATAATTGTTATAGACTTGAAATGATCTGAAATGACCAAAATGTTCGTATCATCGCTACCACTGTTTCTGTCTTTTATTCAAAATTAGAAGAATTTGTCGTTAAATCTATCTTTTGATGAAATTTTCAATTCATTAAAATTTGTCTAAAAATTTGATTTTAGAGAATAAAATAAAGAAAAAATTGATGATTAGTGAGGGATAGTCTGAGATTTATAGTGAATATCAGCGTTTGGAGGCAATCATTGTTATGGTTGCATATGTTTGTCGACATCGACCGCAGTGTTGAGAGTGGCGTTTCAGTCAGTGCTCTGCATTTTGTTGTGCACAGCCTTCTGTCTAAGTATTAGTAAAGCGTTAGTCGTACTCTAAGATAGACGTATATCTAAACAATCAGTTTTGAGTCATATATTAACAGTTAGTTCAGCTTTTTTTGCAATTTTTTCAATTTATTTGAAAAATAGCGAAAGTTTTTGAACGCATTGGAGACGAGTTTAAGAGTCGATGTCGGACGCGTTGACATCCGGCAAATGACCATCAGGTGTACCTTCAGTATACCCTCAGTATACCCTCAGTATACCCTCTCTCCCAATTGTCATAATTTCTTCAGTGTCGTCACTGAACCAGAGGTGAAAAGTGAATGAAATTTTGCGCTTTTAGTCCACTAAAGGATAAACTAAATAAAGTTTGCAAACTCTGAGATATGGCTTTCGATCGTTGCCTTCGTTTGGATTGTATTCCTATCGAACGACCGGTTCATCACTACTTATATCAATTGAAATGCAATTCAATTCAAGGTTAGTCCACAATCCAAGTAATGCTTCACTTTGTTATCAATTATAATGTAATTTATTGACGAATAAGAGTTTTGTCTCTCTCTCTCTCTCTCTCTCTCTCTCTCTCTCTCTCTCATCGGTAG
>JAQFZM010002579.1:0-13187 GCA_034695785.1 Galumna obvia | reverse complement strand
TCGAAGATCAGTCTCATCCAATCGAGGGAATTCTAGTTCACTACTACTAATTGTAAATATATTTATTCGTTTTATACGTTTTTTATATTTTTATTACTATTTTTATCGTTTTTCAAATTTTTATTTATAATTTTAATTATTTTTTGGGGAGATTGGGTGAGTTAGGGTAGGTAGGAGACAGAAATCTATAAAAAATTTATTAAATATCCATTTTGTAACTGATAAAATTATTTTACATAATCTCATTACACGGTAATTAGTGAACCGAAAGTTGAATCAATTTTTAACCAAGATATTCGTAATCAGCACCCTTGAAAATATATATTTTGATGGTCATATCACTTCTATAATTAACTTGAAAAGTCGGACTTTGACGCCCTCTGGAGACTTTATTATAGAGTGCTCGGAAAATTTTCTTATATATTCTTACTCCAAGGGATGTGCTTAGCATAATACAACAAAAAAATCCTTAGTGCCAGTTGTTCTGGTTTCGGTATCGTCCTTTGCTTGTAGTAATGATATCAGTTCAACACTTATCTTTCTTTATAGCTTTAAATCTGATATTTTCCTGGTCAATTTAACGGGAAAAATTGGTTCTTTACGATATTTTTTTACCGATATTTTTTGTATTAATAAATTCTATGAAACATGAGCTGTCCAATGAGACAAATATCATTTAAATCGGTGACTTTTCAATGAAAGTGTTTACTTCACAGTTGTTTTTGCCAATTTTTAAGCTCAACGAACAAGAATAAAAAAGCTAAATAATTGACTCATTTAAAATCTAGGATTAATTTAATATAGATAATTCTATCGTTTAGAATAGTTTTCAATGAATAACTATCAGTAATATATCTTTGCTATTAATTGATTTATGAATTATATTTTGTTTGATAGTCTTTATGAGAAATATTTTAATTATTATTAAATTTTGTAGAAAAATATGTCAACAAAATAATAAAGTTTTATTTAAAAATGTTAGATTCTATTGTATATATTAAAATATTAGCCGAAATTATCATTGATTTTGATTTGTTAAAAATAACTTGCATTTAATTAATTATTTGTATGTTCAATTTAATTACATTTTTCTAAAATTATGTAATAGCTGAAATAAAATACTTTCCCTTTACAAAAAGCAATTATACAGCGATTCAAAATAATTTTATTAATTATATAATGATATTAGCAAGAATAAAAAATTATTGATATACTATATAATTGTATTAAGTTAAGAAATTATTTGTTTAAAGTACAATTTATAAATTAAACTTATCTTTTAATAATTTGACGAAAATTAATTCGTACATAAAGTGTTAATTAAATTCTTTTTAATCTTGATAAAAATTTAATGCCTAATTTTTTAATACATTTTTGGAAAGATAAAGAACCTTAATTAGTGTTTAAACAATAACATCTTCCGTATTATTAAATAGATTTGGAAAACAAACAATATTACCTTGCGTTTTATATATTAATATTATATTAAGGATATACTTCCTTTAACCATCTCTGATTTTTATTGAATTGCAATTAAACTATAATTCCACGTTAACAAAATAAAACCTTCTAAACTTATGCAGACTTATTTTTGTTCTTTATTGCCCTTTTTGGC
Organism: Galumna obvia; assembly: GCA_034695785.1. Classification (NCBI taxonomy): domain Eukaryota; kingdom Metazoa; phylum Arthropoda; class Arachnida; order Sarcoptiformes; family Galumnidae; genus Galumna; species Galumna obvia. The sequence goes on along the minus strand of JAQFZM010002579.1, from coordinate 11,572 downwards.
CCTATGCATTCAGTGATTTTGCTGAAGATTCCGGATGTAAATATTTTGATCATTGTGGTGATGTAAGAGATTTAAAAAGTTGCAAAAAATGTCGTGATAAGATTAAAGAGGATTATAAAGACCATTTTATTGAAGCTAAAGGAATACACCAAGAACGATGTCAAATTGGTAACTTTTGATTAATACTAAACAATATTTATTAAATTTTATAATTATCTAAAGGTTTTGGAACAAAATGGCAAAAAAGTAATGAGTTTGATGTCAAGAATGCTTTTGGAAGCTGTCCCAATGTATTAGAAGTTTTATCACAAATCTATTTAATATTTAGAATCGATGGAAGTATAAAAAATACTAAAATCATGTAAGTAAAATTATTTTTAAATTAAATTTATAGTTATTATAGTTAAGAATCGGAGAATTTAATTGAAGATTAAAAATAAAAACCTTAAAACAAAATGAGCTAAAATTGACAATAAATTATGAAAGAAAAAATAAGTTAATTTGTATTAAAATACACTATTTTAGGGATTAATTTTATGTAAAAACATTAGTTATTGAAACATATTTTTAAGTCCTTCATAAATATCTGTTGATAAATGAGTCAATGTTTTTCTCATTGATTAAAATTACTAATTAAATGCTTAATAAGTAATTTAAAACATAAACGTATTTAATAGTTAGCATATTTTATAAAGCCTTCATTATAATCTTCAATATATTCCTCCGGTTTGCAATTATAATGTTTAAATTTAAATATAAGATATAATAATTAAAATTTTAACTTATATTTAGAAAAATGATGCGTTTTATGATATTTCTAAGATATTTAATGATTATGCCCTGTTAAATGCGCGAGATTTTAGAGTTTTTTTATATGAAATTAGAGTAATCACTGAAAAATGTGAAAAATTTAGATTTGTAAAAGTAATTTTTGTCTCGAATCACATCTATATTGTGAAGACAAAAACATTTGAAAAGCTTCATTCAAATAAAATATCAGAAAGTGTTGAAAAGATAAGAGGAAGATTGTGTAAACATATGGTTTTAAGCAGGGATGGCTAATAGGAGGTATTTCAAAATACCCCACCTGGAACAGCTAAATTGGCAAAATACCCCCCTGGAACATTGAAACCTTTAATATTACGTCTATGGACAAGCACTAGATCTTTTGAGGTTTTTTTGGTCCAGGGAGGGGTAAACACCCCTGGGAGCGGCCCCCTTTTGCCATCCCTGGTTTTAAGGCTTTCCATCAACAGATAAAGTAGCACGAGATTTTGGTTCCAAAATTTGACTTTGGTTTCAGAATGTTCAAGTTTGTTTTCAATTAGTTATAATTAGGAATTTTTTGACAGAACATTGATTGCAATTTTATGAATTTGTAACATAAGAATTAAAGGAGTAGGAGTGTATGTTTGGGTTATAGTATTAAACATTAATAAGTTGAAGTGTATGTGTGTTAGCGTAAAAAATATAATAATTTTGGTTTTATTTAAAAAGGAATTTTTTAAAATAATATTTACCTAAATATTTTAATTTATAATTTTAACGTTATAATTGCAATTGTGATGACTCATCACTCATGATGTAAAATCTCTTATCTTTGAAATTATTTCAAAATATCACACCCCATGAATAAGAAATATAGACAATTATACTAGAAAATAATTATATTCCATTTAAGAATATATTAAGTTTAACTTGGAAATGCTCTCTACGGGCCGATAGAGTATAATGAAAAGAAGACTATGGTTAAAGTTTTAATGCAAACTGAATTCAAATCTGTAATCAAAATTTGCCTAAGCCCACATAAACCGCGAAATAACATGATCAATATATTTTTTAAGCAAATTTTAAGAAGCTTACAAAAGAAAATTTTTTTTAAAACTTTAGCAAGTTGAATATCAATCATTATTATAATAGAAAAAAATATAAAATAATATTGAACTAATGAATAAACTCATATAAAATCAATATAGGCATTATGAACATGTAGTAATTCTCATCTATAATGAACTTTTCTAGTCATCTTGCTATAGTTTAAAATAAATCTTTTTTTACAAGTATTTATAGATAGCTTTCAATGATTTTGAACTTGGTATTTTAGGGATAGGTGTGGCCATACGCACAATTTTATGACAGATTTAGATTAAGTTTGTCCTAAAGATTTTAATCTTTTTTTAAACAAATTCCATCAGCCCGTGGGGAGCATATCCAAGTTAGTTAATTTTTAAGATAAAATATTGTATTTAATATTTGTATTATTTCAAAAATTTATTATTTTAAATATTAAATACAACTTTATTCCTTTGTTTATAAGCACCTTTTTCTCATTATTAATGATAAATAATTGAATATTTTAATTTAATATAATTGATAATTATTTTTAAATTTCATTTAATTAAATTTATTTGAAAAATTTATAAATAATTATTTTAGAGATCGGCAAACTTTCAAAGGATGTATAAACTATTTTTTTTGCGGAAAAATAGTAGATTTGAAAAGTTGCGAGAAATGTGCAGATAGGATAACACAAGATACAGGCTTAGTTACCAAGGTTGGACCTTGGTTTGGTGACTGCTTAATGCGTAATTTTTGATTTAACATTTTCACATTTATATATATATACTAAACTTATTTTTAATTATTTAAGTTATCACAAAACGGAAGGATTCTAAAGATAAAAAGTTTAATTGTGAAGAAAACTTCGGAAAATGTCCAAATACAGTAGTAGCCGGCCAAGGAAACCCTTGTTTTGTACAATTCAAATATCCTGAACAATATACAACTGGGTTAGTATTTGTTTATTTATTAAATATAAATTAAACTATTCCTTAAAAACAAATGTTGCATGTTGTTTTTGCAACAAATTTCACATTTAAAATCAAAGGCTATTTAATAAAACTTAAGAAAATCGAATTTTAATAGTATTTTGTTTTTAATATGATTTACTTTAAATCTATCAAGCAATAAGAGTATATATCAGAATAGGTGAAAGGGAAGATGGGTATTCCGGAATACTCTCCCCATAGAAAAAATGAGTAAATAGGAACCCCCGCCCCTTAAAAATAAGGGCCGGCGAGAAGGGGCGGCTCTGATTTTGTAAAAATTTAGAAAATTGGCAAATAATTAAAGGAAATTAGCAATTTTGACAATATTTTGAGTTAAAATCATTTAAATTGAAATTTCTTATCAAAATTATTTATATTTGATAGCAATATTTAAACAAATAAATCTTTTTAGTGAAAAATTAAAAAAATATAGCTTTTTGAGTGAATTAGCATGTATAAATGATAATTATAGTACTTAATATATTTTAAATAAGCTAAAATAGCAATAAATAGCTAAATATTGCAAAAATAAAGGTTTTTGAGGTTTTTGAAAAATACCCTACCCTAATACCACCATATGATTTTTTCCAAAATACCCTACACTACCACCCCCACTAAAGCCTCGACCTTTCGCCATCACTGGTATATATCCTCAAAAACCAATGAAATATGATACGTTTAAATGAAATTTTGAATTACTATAAAATGCTCCAGGTTATGTAGAAAAATATATTATCAGTTATTTTAATATAAATTAAGCACAATAAGATTTTTAAATCACTAAGATCAAAACATTACAATGATATACACATTCAATTCTTTTTTTTCGACATTTTAATTTAAGCTTGTTAGAAATTGTATCTCAAACTAATATTCAAAAAGTCTTTAAATCAATATTTGTTTAAAACATTTAAAGGAAAAACTTTAAATATATTTGTTGATCGATAATTTCCACATTTAAAAACAATATTAATCATTTGCATAATACAATATTTTACTATAAATACTAGCAAATGATAATTGTACTAACATTTTGTGGGTAAATTTAAAAGTAATATAATTTAAACAATATAATCTTTAAAACAAAATTTTTTTTCACAACGATATACAAAACTTTCCATCTAATACTATTATATATAATTTAGTTCAAAAAAGACTAAAACTGATTCAAAAAATGATCGATCATCAGGAGATTCTGGTTAAGCTGGATGAAATATGTGCCCAAACAATAATGGAAGTTTTAAAATGCTTTTTTAAAAATTTTAATCATTTATAAAATTATGTATTCTTTGAATATTATTAATTATTAGCATTTTTGAAATTTAGTATAATTCAAATCTTTCAAATTGTATAAGGGTAAACTTTGAAAAATAAAATGGAAATGAAAAGATATTGTTTACATTTTTTTTAAATTTATATTTATTAAAATATATGTTATTATACTATTAATTAACTAATTTTCTAGATATACGAAATTTATACTTTTATATTAAAGTTAATATCAATTTTGTTAATATAATTTATTTAATATAATTTAATTAAGTTGAAAACTTGGAAGATTTCCAAAATTTAGGTACTTGGAAAATTAAAATTAAAATAGTATAATTCTTTGTAGTTAATGATATAAATGATAGAAATAAGAGTTTTTTTCATCGGAGACATATGATTACAATAGAATTAGATTTCTGTTCCCGAAAAATTCCCTATGAATGTCATTATTTTATCTTGTTTAATATTAATATTTGCCTGAATAACAAACTTATAGAGAAGAGATCTCGACAATACAGTGGTTCCTAAAAATGGTGAGTCTCGTTTTTTTTTGCTCTAGCTCTTCTAATATTGATGGGAATTAAACTATTTATTAATCACAAACATTAATTTAAAAATATTAGGTTTTCTGAGATGTTTATAATTCAGTTTGTAAATTTTTTGAATAAATTTCATTTTTTAATATTTTATTTACTTATATGTAAATAAAATTTGTAAGTATATTGTAAATATATTGTAAAAATTTTGTTCAAAATTGATACAAGGTTTAAAGGCAAAGCCATATCCACTATATTTATGAGCATTTCATAAATATTAATATATTTTATATAAAGTTAAACTTTCATTATTGATAAAAGCCGAATAAATATTGCGATGTGAATACCAAAGCAGGACTTCTCCCATTAAACTGCTCTTAATGGAATCGAGGAAAAAAGAAACATTGAAAAGTAGTACAGAATAAATACAATTCATAAAAATTATTAATTGATTATTTTTAAACAAAATTAATTTCATTTAACATTAAATTGAAGGCTAAAACTCGGCCTAAACTCAGGTTAGACTTCAAAACCAAAACAGTGCACAATTTCACTCTTAGAAAACAAAAATTAAACTAAAAATTTTTTCTTATTCGCTTAAATTCCAAACTTTCATAAAAACTTTCCTTTCGTTTTATCATTCATTCATTCTTTTGAACTTTCATTCAATCATTTTAAGTTTACTTCTACTCTCATTTCAGGTAAGTGTATGTTAGGCACTGATTATGGGTTCAGCGGCCAACAGCCCTCCCACTCACGTGAAGAGATCGGGATTATATAATAATTATAATTATATTAAATATAAATGAGAATTCTTAGAAAATAGAAAATAATTGAAAAATAAATGTTAATATTAACCAAATTTAGGAAAAAAAATTCAAAATCAAATAATAAATTTTTCAAAATAATAAAAAATTATAACAAATTTTAGAAAAACATATAAAATTTTGAGATATAGAAAACCATTTTAGATATGATCTCTTCTTTTGTCAGTATTATTGTCAAGACCTATTCAACTAAATTATCACAAATTTTTTGTTTAATTTTTACTAGTTTTATAAATTTAATTAAAATTGTTGAAATTATATTTCCGAAGAAGATCTTTTAATTTTATTAAAATGTCTTCATTGAAGTTAGGGATAGAATTTAAAACCCATTCTATTGAAAATATTGCAAGTTTGACATAAATATTCTCATCAGGTTCACTTCTATTCTGTTGTTCCGAGTTGTCTTCTTTATTATTGGAGTGAAAACACACTTGTTTAGTTTTGGGGTCACTATGGATACACTCCCTCACTGTTCTTCTCCTATGCAAGCCCTTATTGCATATGATGGATGGGTTGGTTCTCTTTGACTGAAAATGAATTAAGATGCCTTTTTTGAAATATTTTGGTATTTCTTCTCCTTTAGAATAATAGCAGGGATATGTAATTCGAGAAGTATTAATATGATCTTGGTAAATTTATTTGCAATATTTGTTTTTTGATAAAAAAGATGGAAAAGTATATAGATATTAAGATAATAAAATTTTTACAAAAAGGTTACTAGAAAATTAGTTAATAATTTCTAGTTTATTATTATTATTCTTTATTATAATTTAGGATAGAACTATTAAAAATTTGCGCTTGAAAATATGCGCTAGTAAAAAGTGTATCCAGAAAAGATGAATAAATTAGAAACTATTAAACTTTTGTAAATTAATTTTTAACCCTTTATTAAACATTATTGATAGTCATTGATAACTAATTTTTTTATAATAGAGTTTTGAACATGATAAAACATATAGTAAGTGTGACTCATTTAATATGTATATAGATATTCAAGGGTCTGTTTTTAAATCAAATTGGTGATAGTATTTGAGAAAAAACAAAAAAGTTACTAAATTATACTAAATAATATTTACTAAATAATATTTATCCGATTGCAAATTATAAACACATTAATTGAACAAAATAACCTGTAATATTAATATTAATCATGCAAAACAAAAAAGGAACATACGATGACAAATAAAAACACCAATATAACAAGCTGACTTTTATGAAATATTTAAATTAAAATATATATCTTGAAATATATAAATTGTTTTATTTAAAACTCAACTTTAGTCTCAATTAATTATATAAGTGTTGGCCTACAATTTGGCGACGAGAAGTGGTCTTACATTGGACCAATTTTAATGAATTTTGTTGTTGTTGCTTTACTACAGATTTTTTTATCTTTTTCAAGTATTTCACATATATTTGAATATTTAATGAATATTTTAGTTTTGTCTGTAAATTTTTGTATATCTTTTGATTTATAAGACTACAATACATCTGACGTTAAGTAATTGTTGTATAATTTTATCAAAACTTAATAAAATCGCTATATTTTTATAAAAATTTGAAATAAGTTTCAAAATTTATAATAATATAAATAAAATTTCAACTTTTATTTAAAATTAATTTATAAATATATATTTTTCTAATATATGTTTAAAATTTTTTGTTTAAATAACGATTAAATCTATTTATCTAAATATTATTTTGTTTCGTTTAAAATCATCAAAACTAATAATAATTTAATTTTGTGACAAAATTATTTGAATTTATAATAAATTTCATTAAAATTGTTATTATTATCGCAATTGAGTGAAAAGTGAAACAATTTATTAAATAATTTTAAAAGTGTTTCAAAATCTATTAAATCACTTCAACTTTTTTTTAGTGTTGTATCAACTATCAAGATTATTTTAAATGAGTCTCTCATCAATTTTTAATATAACTCAACAAATGTCTATAAATTGACATTTTATGGGCAAAACTTATAAGTTTTAAATAAATTATCAATTTTATGCAAATTACTATAAATTTTTCAATTTATTATACAATTCATAAACTGAAAAATATATTGAAATTAAATTAAATCTAATTTTATTTACTATAAAAAGATTAATACTTTTATTCAAAAAAATTTATAAAATTTAATCTAAAAAATGATAAAAGAAATTTTAAGTAATTTTTTGAAACTTGTGCAATATTTTTATCAAAATTTGCAAGATTATTTACAAATTCTATTTTGTATCACTTTTATGTAATCTAAATATTATATATTAAATAACTTCTCATATATGGTATTCAGTTAAAAACTGACACTATATTAGAGCGGCAAATGTGCATAAATTATATATACATATCTAATGCATTGAATATTCAATACTAAATTTAATTATTAACTCTTATCCAAACTGACCCTATAGTTGAGCGGCAAATGTGCACTTATTTAATAGTATACATCAAATAGTGATCTAAATTTTAAAAATTACCAAGAACATCTTTGTAGTTAATTCTATCATCATTATTGCGTTCTAATGATATTATAATTCAAGAATCTGAGTGCTATTTTATGAATTTTGTGTAATCTTCAATTAAACTTTTTTTTATCATCGTAAATAAACTTGAAAATTTTTTGGTGTTGAAATGATGGAAATTTACAGAAAATTACTCTTGAAAATTACCATAAATTTATTTGATCTCCTGATAAATTACTGCATTTCATTCATAATTTTTAAACTATATTGTGGCGATTTATAAGATTTTGGACACAATATTGTTAAGACCGTCAGTGGCCTCATAGATAAATATCTCTATATTATAATATATTATCAAAGAAAAGGTTTGTAATTTTGAATATTTTATACAAACACTTACAGACATTTACCCAAAGTCTGTGTTGTTTATAATATAAGCATTTATATTATTTTCTGACCATATTTTTGGGCTAATTTATATATTCTATTAAAGCTAATCACATCAAATTTAAAGCAAATTATTACAAATATGGCAACAAATATTTTTAAAATTGAGGCACAGTTCCTCTGTTACTACTATTAATTTATTTGAGGAACAGTTCCTCCAGAGGCAAAGTTCCTCTGGAATTACCGATTAATATAATTGAGGCACAGTTCCTCCAGAGGTGCAGTTCCTCTATAATAACCGATATATAAAATTGAGGCACAGTTCCTCCAGAGGCGCAGTTCCTCTGCAATAATCGATATTTAAAATTGAGGCACAGTTCCTCCAGAGGCATAGTTCCTCTGTAATAACCGATATATAAAATTGAGGCACAGTTCCTCCTGAAGAACAGTTCCTCCAGAGTAACAGTTCCTCCAGAGACAAAATTTCTCTTTGGACATCCTTTAATACATCTGAGGCACAGTTCCCCCAGAGACAAAGTTTCTCTGAAGCTAACGACCTTTTAAACTGAACCAAATTCCTTCAGAGACCATGTTTTTTTGCAATCAATTATAAAATTAAGGCCATTTATCTCAATTATTCTATCAACAATTTATTTTAATTAGAATTAATAATTTAATTGCCTTCTTTGGACTTAATCAATCGATAATCAACTAAAGGTCAGATACATTCATATATTTTATTCTTTGGTCGTAATCAATAAAATGTCACGGCCACAGCGACTTATATATGTGTCTGTAAGCTACAGATGATTTCTATGCGATGCAAAGAGATATACTTGGGCAATGGGTTTGTCGCCAATGCGTTAATTATGAAGGTAATCAAAGATTACCTTTGTCATTGAAAATACAAAAATTTTTAAATCATTCATAAGAGAAAGATGGGGTCTAAGGTATGCTATCAGAAGTCAATCCAATACCACTTTAAACCAGAATATACCACCGCTGCTTACTAGTCCAGCTTCAAGTGCGACAGTGACAAGGCCCTTACATATAGATTTACCGATACTAACTAGGTCAACTCCCAGTGAAACAGTGACAAGGAACGAACAGTTCGAACCAACGATACTGACTAGGCCAACTCCCAGTGCGACAGTGACAAGGTACGAACAGTTCGAACCACCGATACTGACTAGGCCAACTCCCAGTGCGACAGTGACAAGGTCCGAACAGTTAGAACAACCGATAGTGACTAGGCCAACTCCCAATACGACAATGACAATGAAGAACGTTCATGTGATCAATTTAGTTCACACAATTCTCTTTGAAAACCGTCGGTCACCTGAGCTCGAAATTAAATGTATTAGTTCTGGCATTCACCTTAAAAAATTAGGCTTGAAAAACACCCAATTGAACTTTATGACACAACAAAACGGTCGCGAAACGCTGGAACCGAAGTTTTTCCAGAGTTGACGCTTCGAACGTCAACCCAAGTAACATGGCCGGCAGGTGCCGGGTCGTTACACTCTCCTCAATACCCTATTTTCCACAATTTCAACAAATAGATGAAAGACATCACGAATTCCGAGACTTTACATTTGATTGACATTACGATTGATTTTTCCAAACTGGTAATGAAAGACAATTCCAAAGTCCCGACGACAGACAATTTCAGATCCAAAACGAGAGACGAAACCGAAGACAAAGAGATAATCGAGGATTCAATCGAAGGCCTTCCTTTAATACTAATTTTTCGCCACAGAATAGAGGTCCGCCACCACAACCACCACACTATTAATTTTTATAATATTGTTCATATTTCTTCTAAATTTTTAACTTTTAAATTTTATAATAATATTCTATGACTTAATAATAATTTTCAATATTTCAAATGACAAATTGTTTGAGAAAAATATCTAGCTCTTTTCATAATTTAATTAACTAATTTTTTTAAATAATTTTATTTCATACGATATTTCACTCACACAATACATAAAATTTTGTTAAGAGTTTGAGAAAATTTTCAAGATCAATACGAATCCTACTCAATTTATTGCCATGATATAATTTTCTCTTATATTTTTTAATAACCTTTTTTAAATTTATTTGTTTTTATTCAATTTAAAAGTTATTTGTAATAATTTAATCAATTTATATTACACTTTTACAATTTTTAATTATATTTTGATAGTTGAGAAAAGAAGCCAGCTCATAAATTTTTATACTCAAATATCTAATTTATTTTAATATTCTAAAAGAATTTGAGACATTCTTTTCTCAACAAATATATATTTACTGGTCTTAATTATTTTAAAACTTATTTGATAAAATTTTACTAGTTATTTGAATTTATTACTAGTATTGGTAATAATAAAATATTAGCAAGGTAATTATTAAAAAATGAAATTTATTCAATATTTTAAAAATATCTATAAGTTCCTATTATTTTTACTTCTTTATATTTATTTTAAGACAATTTCTATATAAACAATAATGTTTATATTATATAATTAATTATATTCTTTTTAATTTTTATTATTAATTACTTTTTTGGAGAAAGTGAAAAGTTGTAGGAATGCAAAGATATGTAATGTATTTAATGCTATTATATTGTAACCTTGCAAGTTTATTTTTATTTGAAATGTGATGCCATATGACAAATGCTAAGACTCACTAAACATTTCAAATAAAATATAAAAAATAATAAGTTTTAAAAGGAATCGATTAGGTAAAATAATTATTGAAAAATAAACCCTTATTTTTGCATGTTTATTTTAAAGTTAGGTAAGGTTTATATATTAATAAGAACAAAAATTAAGATCAATTATTTAGTAAAAATCTAATGAGAAAATATATTTTTTAAAAATCACGTAATCCTAAAAATTTCAGTACATTTCAAAGTTCATGGTCAAGTTTCAAACCTGAATATTTAGAGAAGTTTCAATGAATGGTTATAATTGTGAAAAAATTTAAATTTAATTTACAACAAACTTACTTAAATCGGATGAGAAAAATTAAACATATTTATTGGAATATCAAGATATTACTTTGATCGGCAGTTCTTCCATATTTGACCCGCTCGATAGAAATGTGATAGGGCCATATCTGTGTAGAGCTTGAAGAGAGGAATTGATCCATCCTACTCTTAAGCACCAGAAATCAAGGATTCAAAAGTTAGAAGATACCCCCTTTTTACATTGAAATAGATATGAAAAAGGGCATAACTAAATATTTGGTTAGGTTAGTTTAAGTTAGATTAGATT
>JAQFZM010002578.1:0-13192 GCA_034695785.1 Galumna obvia | reverse complement strand
AACAAATAAAACATCAATTTTCAGTATTTTCTGTAGTAATTGAATATTTTTTATCTTATTTTAACGTATTTTATTAATATTAGCTCTAAAAACTAAGAATTTTCTACAAAAAAGGCAATTTTGTAAAATTTTCAAAAATTTAGAAAATCAAAATTTGCTGAAAACCTCGATTTTTTACGTTTTTTTTACATTTTTACTAGGTTTTACGTTATTTTTCTTAAAAACGACCCAATTTTACTTTTACATTTATGTAATATAAAACTGTACTTTAAGTTGAACATCATTTTTCAATTTCAATTTCGCAATATTTAATTTTCTGATATCAATAAAAAAAGTTTTATCAAATTATTTTAAAAATTTAGCATACACACTATAATTAGTGATTTTGAACATGATATGACATTGTTAATATAATTCAATGGTATGACAAATAATAATATGACACTTTTGGTAAATTATTTTGAAATAAAAGTCAAAAGAAATGGGAGTCAATACCTAAAAGTATAATTTTAATTAAACAAAACTTAAATGAACAGAAAAATAGAAAAAATTATCACAATAACTAAAATTTCTAAAATCAAATATAAGGAAAGTTTAGACTTAAGATAAATTCTAACTTTAAATCCGTAGGGCAGACACAGCGAGGAGAGAGATGAAAAGGAAAGAGAGAGGGAGAGGTGGAGAGAGAATAAATGTAAAATAGAAATAAATTAATCCAACCTTCAATTTATCAAATATAACTTATATTTCATTTAATTCTGGGTTTCGTAACACTAAATACAATTTTTATTTTGAGTAACGAAATAAATTTTGTTGATTTGAAAGATTACAAAATGCACCCAAAAACAAAAAAAAAGAATTTAATATAATTTCTAGTAATTAAATTTCTTTATAGTATATAAATAAATATTATCATGATCATTTTAAATATTGAATTGAAATTTACAAAATTTCTGTTAATTTATTTTCTCTTAAAGGAATTGTTTCATAGTTTTTATTATAATTTATTTTCTATAAATACATTATTATTATTTAAAACGAATCACTATTGTTGTAAAAATTATTATATAATAAAAGTATTTATACCTTATTTCCAAAATTGTTATTAGAGGATTAACCAATAATTTTAATTTTATTTAATCTTAAAATTACAGTTTATATTTATTTTATAATTATTATATACTATTTCGAATTATTTTAAAAAGGTTGGAATTTTTATATTGAATTTTTGAAATAAAATATTTGGTTTTAATATCTTAATTTTTAAAATTATTTGGTTTTGTTTAAAGAATATTACCCTCAAACCTCCATAACTTCACCCCTCTAATGTGGAAACACCTCTATAATGAAAACTGATTTCCAGGACACGATTCACTTCCATAGACAACACATTTTTAAAAAAAACTTTATTATGGAAACCTTTCAGTACTCCGATAGGTAAACTATATATGAGACCCAATAGCATTGACAGCACCTCTAATACTTCAACTTTTCCAATAAAATTGTTAAAATTTAGAAATTAATGACTAATGGAGCTAAAAAGAAAAACCAAAACGAAAAAAACTCAATATTTTCATAAAAAATAATTTGACCCTGATTAAATACTGGGCTCAAAATTTTTTGTGATTTTCGATAGAGGACATTGAATTGAAAAACTATTTTGCTTAACAAATTTTGGTCAAAGCTAAGATAAAGCACCTATAGGGTACTGATTTTGAAATATCATAATTATTTTTTTTAATAACAGGTTGATTAATGTTCAGATAAATTTGAATATTTTAAATTTTTCACTTAAAAATAGATTTTTGGGCAAAAATTACTATAAATGAAAATTTTAATGCGATAATGAAGTGTAAGCGATTATTAACGTTACATATTGTATTAATTACTCATTTTCTTTAAAATTTTTGCATTTTTTCTAAAATTTATACAAAACTCAAAACCAAAATTTTAAAGAAAATGAGTAATTTACACTATATGTAACATTAAAAATAGAAAATTGTGTTATCATTGTCAATTATGTAGAACTCATACGAATCACTTTTAATAATTTTTTGATGTTAACTTTTTTAAATATATTTTTTGATTAATATAATCAAAGCTATTGATTTATTTCTATTCGATATTACGAGAAATATAATAAATAAAACTGACACAGAATATGTTAACCCATTAAATTTTAACATTATTTTACCATGATAGATAAATGTAATAATAAATATCTAACAATCGGGGGCATCTTTAAAATAAAAATTAATGAACAAGTTAAATCAATTTTCCCTAAATATATTGATTAATAATAAGTTTTCATAACTTTTAACCCTATGAAAGTGATATAGATTAGTATGAAAAAAGTTTTTTGCAAAAAGGTTATCACCGAAAACAACCATAAAGAATCAAAAGAAATGACGAAAAGATTTCGATCAAAAGGTTAGGATAACTTTCAAGAGTGAGTGAATTCAACTCAGACTCAATGTAAAAGAAAATTTGAACCAATCAAATTGCGTGGCGGCGACCCTGGTTAGTACTACCAAGGTCTTGATTCCCTCAGAAGAAGCCATCACTCAAAAGAGCAACACTAACCACGGTCAGTTTAACCAGTGTTTATTTTGCCAGCGTTACAGTTAAAAAATTATCTATCAATCGGTAAGTAATATCCATCACATAACAATTTATGAACAAGCAAAATAAATTTTGTCTAAATATATTAATAAATAATATGTTAACAAAATTTTAGTCCTATTAAAGAGATTGGTATGAATAATGCGTTTTGCAAAAAAAACCATAAAAAATATTTTTGTTAATCCAATCTTAATCCAGTTATAATGTGATAAATTTTGATTTATAGTAAAATAGTGACCCAGATATTAAAACTTTTATTTGAAAAGTTACTAAGAAAATTATGTTTTGAATGTATTATAGTTTTAAATTTTATTATATAATTATAATTTGGAAAATAAATCTTTGGTTTCGTATTTATTTTAAAGGGTTTTTAAGATTTAAAGAATTTGAAGAGTAATATTTAATTTATGATATATTTTCTTATCTAATTAATATTTAGCTAAAGTATTTTAATCAATATAAAATAATTAAAATAAAATTTAAATTTTAGAAAGGAAATCAGTTCTTTGTTTATTTGATTTTCTCATAATTTAATAGAACAAAGATTGTTACTTTAAACTAGTTAAACCTTCTATTGTATAATGCCATAAATATTAAATTAATTTTAGTACAAATAGCAAAATCGATTAAAATTCATTAATAATAATACGCAAATATATAATTCATTAGTTTATAAAGTATATTTTATGACATAAATATAGTAAAACTGTTTTATGTGTTTATTGCAGTTTTAAAATTTCATTTAGAAAAACAGATCGATTATAAACAACCGAATCAATTATACAAAAAATATTCAAAAATGTCTATTAATCGAAGGCCCTTCTTCCATATAACAATATATGAACATGCTAAATTTAGATATTTTTTGAAAATATTTATATGGAATATGTTATCAAAACTCTTAGCCCAGTAAAAAGAAAGAAATAAGTACAAATGAAAGTTAATAAAAATATAAATTTGTAAATAATTATAAATTATTAATAATTACAATTTTTAATATTAAAATTAGATTACAGTTTAACCTCGTTATAACGAACTTCGATATAGCGAATACCTCGTTAAAACGAAGGTATTTTTAGGAACCAAATAGATTTTTACTATAGAAATTTAACTTTTTATAACGTATATTTCGTTTTAACGAACAAAAATTTGGTCCCGACCCGTTCGTTATAACGAGGTCAAACTGTATTAAAAATGGCATTACCCTTAATTTAAGATTTTATAAAAGTTGATTCTATTTTATTTGTTTTAATTAAATTTATCTAAAATAAGATCCAGTCGCCATTTCGCCATAAATTAAAAAATATTTAAAGTTGAATATTCAAGTTCAATATTTTATTTAAGTTACAGTTTAAATCAAAAAATCAATTTAATAATATGTGATTTATTTTATTTTTATGAAAGCAATCAATTTATTTTATTTTACTTTCAAGTTATTATTAGGGATGGCGAAAGGGTCGAGTCCTATGGGAAGTATTTTGGATAAAATACCCTACCTTAGACCAAAAAATTGCGAACAGATCTATTGTCTGTCAATAGACGCAAATGTTAAAGGAACCAATTTCCTAGGGGGGTATTTTGAAAATCTTGCCTTCCGGAATATCCCCCTTTCGCCATCCCTGGTTAATATCTATAATTTTATTAAAATAATAAATGTTAACTTAAATTTTATACTAAATATATCTAGAATTAACATGAAGGCATAGAAATAATTAGGGAAGCATAGATTTGTTAGTCACAAATATTTATATGAGCAAGAACAAAAATCTATATAGAGAACATAGTGTGCGTACTTTTACAAAGACTTACTATAATATAATTAGAGATTTTTATTAAACCTATAGAAAACGTTTAGCCTTTTTAAAATTATTCGAAATAAAATCAAGATAAATGAGTAATACAAAATAAATTCTTTATAGATTTTATTCCATATTAGAATTACATCAATATAAACTATTTTATTTAGAAGATATTTTTATGAAAAAATTATAAAATATTAAAAAAATACTTAATCAGGAAAATACTGATAATCCCTAAGTATTAAAAATGAAATTTCAGAGTAGTTCTAAATTTTAAATAAGTAACATATATGGAAAAACGTAAGGAAAGGAAATGGGATTTATTTAATCCATGGAAGATAATGCAAAGTAAAGGAAGATTCTGGGAACCTATGGCCGATAGGTCATCTCTAGTTTCCCCGCTAGGTGACTCTAAACATTGAGAAAAAAATTGCGATTTTAGCAGATATATTTATATTTTTGTGTTTTAATATCTCTATCTATATGGTACACAAATTATTAAACTTGAATCTTGAATAATAAAGGAATAAGAGACCATTATATTTAGATCAAAAATATAGATTTTATTAATTGAAGAAATCATTTAAGTTAATTATTTGTTAAATAAATAAAAATATTTAGTAATTTATGGAATAATATTTCACAAAGACATTCATTATTATATAAATGCTTTATAATAATAAAATATAATCATTCAACAAAATTAAAATTAAAACATTATATATAGTCAATAAAACATTACTATTCAAGTTTGTTAACTAATAGATTTTGTTCACATTCGTTATTAAAAGATTTCTACAATTATTAGGTTGTCCCATTCAAAGTGGGGGTGACAAATAACTGAATAATTTTCAAAGTTCTAAAGATAAAAATAATTAAATCTATATATTTGATTTAAATATAATGGTCTCATATTCTTTTATTATTCCAGATTCAAGTTCAATAATTTATGTACAATATAAGTAGAGATAGAAATACACAAAAATATAAAAATATCTTCTAATATCGCAATTGTTTCTCAATGTTCAGAGTCACCTAGCTTGGAAACTAGAGAAGACCCATAAACCATAGGTTTCCAGAATCTTTTTTATACTGAATAGTGTTTATGTTCAAAATTTCATTGCTTATTGTTGGTGGGACCAGGGCTAAATTAGAGCTTAAATTTGAATTTGGTCTTATAAGTATAACGCATATAAAATTGGACAAAAATTCGGTTTATAAAAAATTGTACTCATCGATTTATATTAGGGATGGCCAATAGGGGCGGTGTATTCCAAAATTCCAAAATAGCCTGGAGCAGCAAAATTTGAAAAATATCCAACATGCGAAAAATTAGCTGAAGGCCTCCCCACTAGGAAAATGGGGGCCGCGCAAAGCGGCGATCCCGATTTTGAATAAATTTCATAAAATTTCCAAATAATTAAGGAAAATGAGTAATTTATCATTATTTAACGTAAATAATCGTTTAAACTTCACTTCTTCTTCAAAATTAACGATATTTTAAGGAGATTTTTACCCAAAAACTCATTTTTAAATGAATAATTTAAAAATGAGTTAAATATCATGTAAATTTGACAATTAATGCACTAAATAAACTTTAAATAACCTAAAATATCAATTAAAAGCTTAATAGGAAGAACCATGATGCTTTTTAGATTTTTGAAAAATACCTCCACTAATACACTCTCTGGAGTCGAGTTCTTTGGTAATCCCTGATTTTTATTATTTTTATTCGAAATATGATATATTATATTTAAATTGTAAACCATTGATAATACTAATTTATTTATATGAATTATTTTAATTAAATGATAAATATTCTTTATTTTAATATTTACTTTTATTTTATTACAAGTTATTTATGAAATACAAAATTTTGGTTTTATTGACTTTCCAATGTATATTAATCTTAAATAGGGGAATATTTTAAAAATATTTTAGGAAATGATTACAGTTCATGAATAAATAATTAATTTTTTGTAAATATCTAATATTTTATTTGAATTTAATTCCATTATAATAAAAACATTAATTTGTTTGGATTACTTATAGTAAATAATAAAGATTTAAATGGATAAATTAAATAATTCAATTAATTGTTAATGAATTTTATTTTATTAACAATTATTTGTACAATCAATTATTACAAAAAGCTATTGACTAAACTATATTTAAGAGCGGGTTCTTTGCTTAAACAGCAGCTAAGATGGAATCACTAGTGTTAAAGAGTTTGTATATAATCGTATGGGATATTAGCAAGCATGGCCAACTCTTCTGGTCTCAATGGATATTAGGTAGGTGTATTTTGGTCTGAGCTCATTAGGAATGTATTTCGAAAATGACCAAAAATTGCATAAAAACGCATAAGATAAGTTTGTGCAACCTTGAAATGAATGTATGTTTTGCTTTATCCTGTTACGGTAGGAATTCTTGCCCTGTCATAACATTTTTAATTATAAAATAGTATATAATTAAAGGATTTTTTAATGTAAAGAACCATGTCTGTTAGTCAAAATAGAGATGTATTAAAAAAATTTATATCCTTATTTTATAATTAAATTTAACAAATTTTATTTGATTATTTAATCTTGCCTTGTTTAGATTCCGACCCTTACAGTATAAAGCAAAACATACATTCATTTCAAGGTTGCGCAAACTTAGCATAAGACATCGTTTTTAAAAGGTTTTTATATAAATGAATATATTTATACATATTTTAATTTACTTTATCAATACCTATGCAATAATCTAAGATTTTGTACAAATGATTTGAATAAAGACTGTAATTTTAAAGTATAAATCGGTTTTTGATAAATATTTTATTATTTTTAATATAAATTATATTATTTTACTTTTCTCTAAATTTTTACTGTTTTTCACAAATTTTATCCGAATTTTTTGCTTTTTCCTCTAGGGGTGGGGGGATTAACTGACTTTTCGTCTCAGTGGTAGGGGTATTTTTAATATCTCAATTTTGTTAATGTCAGGATTTAAGCAATGTAATATCAATACACTCCATTATAATCGATAATGCCATCCATTATTCGGAATTTCCGATATTTTATATGAAATAATTTTTATCGGATTTTAATTAATCAATTAAAATAAAAAAAATAAAATAGATAAGCCCTATTCGTTATTCCGATAATTTCGAAAAATCCAAATTTTTAAATTTATTCCGATATTTTTAAAAATTGACTAAGGTTTAAACTAAAAAGTGATAAATATCATAGATGAACAAGATGAGGATATCCCAAAATACTCTATAAAAGTACAAAATTTGCAAAATACCTCCTATGGTTTTATAAATATAATTTATAAATCCTAATTTATTTTAACCTTTAATTTATGGCCTATAGATAAAACTTGGTCTGTACAGGTTTTAAACCTATGAGAATATTTTATCCAAATATCTCTAATATCGGCTATATGCAAGGATGGCCAATAGGAGGGGGGGTATTTCAAATTAACCCCCTGGAGCATCAAAATTTGCAAAATACCCCCCCCCCTGGAACATTGGAACCTTTAACATTACGTCTATGGACAAGCACTAGTTTTGTTGAAGTTTTTTTGGTCCAGGGAGGGATATACCCCCCTTAGATCGGCCACCTTTGGCCATCCCTGGCTATATGCCTCATGTATCTTTTAAAAACTATATATATTAAAAGTATAGCAAGCAATTTTGATAAAACCTTTGAAGATAAACATAATTTATATTAGTAATATTAGTATTTGGTTCAATTTTCATTTAATTAGATAAGATTTTTTTAACGTCATTTGAAATAGGATTTGTGCTTTATTATAAATACATTTAATAAAAAAATGCATTACTGTATTTTGTTTTAATTTTTCTTATAATTTAATAATCAAATTTTAATATTAAATAACGGATAATTAATAATTTAAAATGTTATTTCCGATTAAAGTCCGATTAAATGTCGAATTCATTCCTATTTTCTGACCAAATATTGATTATTTAAAGCCCGAAAAGTATATGCTTTTAATAATCAATAAACTTTTATAAGCTAATTAATTTAAGACTATAACTATTACATTATTTAGCAAGCATAATTTTGAGGCTACATATTAGAGGAGATAAAAGACAAAATGAGTTCATCATAAAAACGCAATTACTGTATGTATGATTTATTTAACATTAAATTTTTTTCAAAAACATTTTAATATTAATTAAATTTTGATAATGTATATTTTTAAATTAAAATTTTGATAAAACCTATTTATTCTAATATATAACCGGGGTTCCTTATTCCGCCAATTTGGTAAAATATTTTAAGTGTTAATATTATTTCAAAAATTAAAACTTAATTACAGTTTTTTTGTTTTTAAATTTATTTATAAAATTATTCAAAAAATTTTTTTATATAATTTAGTTTAATTATTTCAATCAATTTTTCTTTATTTCGAACAAAAATTAAATTTTTATGTCATTAAAGTTATATGAAGTGATGATATCAAGAAGTGGTGTTTTATTAAAAAAATGATATGAATATAAAATTTTTGACAAAAATTTCAATTTTGATAACATATGCAAATTTAAAACA
The DNA here is from genome assembly GCA_034695785.1 of Galumna obvia. Classification (NCBI taxonomy): domain Eukaryota; kingdom Metazoa; phylum Arthropoda; class Arachnida; order Sarcoptiformes; family Galumnidae; genus Galumna; species Galumna obvia. Next base: position 4,209 of record JAQFZM010002578.1, on the reverse strand, counting down.
AAATTTTATAAATTTTTATGAGGAAATTATTTAAAATAGTAAAGAAGTGCCCAAGAAATTGATTGGACATTGTCAAGGTCACAAAAAAGTAGTCGGACAAATTAGTTTTGACAGGTTCTGGTGGTCAGAAATGGTCTCACAGGTTTAGAAAAAGTGATTGGACAAATTGTCATTCCAAAAGATTTTGAAAAAGGTTGGGGCAAGTCATGTGGTTACGAGAAAGTGAGGGAAAGAGTGGGGAGAGAGATTAAATTTGAAAATAGAGATAAATTGATCCAACTTTCAGGGAATTAATACATAACATATGTTTATTTATCTTAGCAAATAAAATCCATTTAATTACTGATTTCGTAACACTAAAAGCAATTCTTTGGTGATATAAGAGAAGTAAGTCTTGACATACAATTGACACAATGGTGTATAATGGACCAAAACCTTTGTATTCTCAACTTTGACTTATGATTCCCACAGAAATATTATGATTTTATTAAAACATTAATTTAGGAAAAATAATATTAATTAATTTAAATAGAAAATTTAGCAAGGTTACTTTAATTACAAAAAATTATTACCATAGGTTTTTAATGTACTTTATTTAATTTATTAATTATATTATTATTTTTGTTTATTTGTCAATGGTAATTGTCTACAAGATATTAGTCAAGATATTAGTTTTTAATTTTAAGATTTTTTTGCCCATATAATTTAAAAATTTTGATTTTTTTATTTGACAAACAAAAGAAAAATGAAATTATTTTAAGAATGATTCAATATTAAAGACAATATTATGTTTTACTTTCAACAAAACTAGAGATCCATTAGTGATAACAAAAGGAATTTACTTAAAAAATATAAATAAATGTTTTCCGGATCATTTAAAAAATTAAATATAAATTTAATAAAATATTAAATAATTAATTTTTTTATAAAAGAATTGTTTGGTAATTTTTTATTGCAATAAATTTTCTATAAATAAACTATTATTAATTAAATTCGAATTAATATTTTATGTCAAAAATATATTATTAAACCAAAAAAGATAAAGTTAATTGATGTGAAACCATTAAATATTAATATAGAAATTACAGATAATTTTAAATTTATTCAATTCTAAAATTACAGTTCTTATTAATTATTATTAAAAAATTTATTGTTATATTTCGTATTACTTATAAAAAATTTGATTTCCTAAATTAAATTTCTAAAATAAAAAAATTGACTTCAGAATTTAAATTTTTAGACTTATATTTGTTTTTGTTTAAAGACTAATAATATCTCATTACTAATTCTCAAGTGAGCCAGAATAACTGTTAAAAAGTATATTTACTAGAATTTAATTTATTTTTTACAAAATATGATCATGATAATTGTCTGCATTTAAGTTGATAAATTTTTTATAATTATATTATCTTGTTCCATTACAGAATTTTGATATTTTGCTTGCTGAGAAAAGTGAATTAATTTCAAAAATGTTTCAGAAGTTAAGACATTTATTAAGTTTTACATTTAACAAAATTAGAGATACATTATTGAACACAAAAAGAATTTAATTAAAGAATACAAATAAAAAATGCAAATAAAAAATAGGTTCAAGTACATTTTAAAAATTATATGCAAACTAATTCAAATTTCTGTTATTTATTTTCCCTTTAAATGAATAATTCTATAACTAATTATTCAAGTGTATTTTCTATAAATAGAATATTATAAGTTAAATTTGAATCAATATATTATTCCTAATTTATATTATAATATCATAGATTGTATAAAATAAGGAACTCCAAATTTGAAGCTACTGGTAATGTTTGGTTTATATTGTAAAGTTTGGACTCCAAAATCAGGCAAAACATTATAAAGAACGAAACCTGATTTGTAAAGGGTTTTGTGCTATATCCCAGATCAAAAGGGACTCCATTTTATTCGATTCTAGAATAAATTAGAAGATTTTTAGTCCTTTACGTTGATTAAAATATTGAGAGGGAGAGGAGATTTAAGGGGTCGAATTTGGGATTTTTGGAAAAAATTTTCTCGAAAACTATAAATATACAAATTTAGTTTTGATTCAATAAATCTTTACAATTTAAGCTTAATTTATTTTTAATAGAATTACTCTTAAACTTAATGTTATCATGGAGAATTTCCATATATAAATTACAAAAAATTTATTGAAATATAATAAAAATGTGTTCGAAATAAAATAATTATTTTTAATAAATTTTCAAAACAAAAATTAACAAAATTAAATATTTCCAATTTAATAAAGGAACCCTTAGTGATTTCTAGATTATTTATTAGTTTTAATAGCTTGTTATTTTGATGTAAAAATATAGAAAATTATTTTATGGGTACGGTTTAAAATTAATTTTTTGTATTTTATATATTCAAATTCTCCATGACAACATTAATTTAAAGTCATTCTTTTTAAAATATATTAAACTTTATTTTAAAGATTTATTGAATCAAAACTAAACTTGCATCTTTTATAGTTTTAGAGAAAATTTTTTCCAAAAATCCCAAATTAGAATTCTTATATCCCCTCTCCCTCTCAATAATTTGGTCAACGTAATGGACGAAAAATTTTCTAATTTATTCTAGAATTGAATAAAATAGAGTCCCTTTTGATATGGGATATAGCACAAAACCCTGTACCAATCATGTTTCGTTCTTTATAATGTTATGCCCGCTTTTGGAGTCCAAACCTTACAATATAAACCAAACATTACCAGTTGTTTCAAATTTGAAAATGCTTAGTCTTAACTAATATTCGACACATTTTTAATGTATTATTATATTAATTATACAGAAGTTTGGTTCGTGTCATAAAGATATGACCGAGAAGAAGTATTCAACCATTTATTGAATATGGGTTCGGATGCAAATATTTCTATCATTAAATATTGCGCTAAAATTCAACGAAATGTTGACTACAATTGCAAACAATACGAGCTCTCCGTTTGTGAAGACTATTCCTGGTCACCTGTTGATAGTACTCATCGTCCGAAGAAAGGTTTCATTGTTTTAAAGCCGACTTTCATTCTCTCAGTTTTGGTCTTTATTTCTATTATTATTACTTTAATAATAATTTATAAATTGTACTTGCAACTATCAGAATCTTCAATAAGTTTTGCTGGGTGCGTTTTTCTAATATTTGGAAAACGCCTTAACAGTTTCTAATCCTTTAAAAAGCATATACGATTAACCCCTTAGTCAAATTATTTATTATTGTGATAACTTGCTAGTACCGGTCCCAGTATGGCCCAACTGGAACTAATTTTCGGATCCTATCACATATTTGATTGAAATACCCTGGTTAACATTTAATTATTGCTTCTAATTGAGGCAGGGATACCTTTTCATATGACACAAAGATAATTAAAATCGGTCAAGAAATAAAAATGTAGTACTCACTTGAATATCATGAAATATATGGAATATTTTCAAAATATTTAACAATTATTGAATATATTGTTACAAATAATTAAAATTATTATTTTGAAGGCTGATTAAACTTAAAATACTAGGTTTAGAAGCAGAATATTCACATTTATACTTTATACATTGCTAAATCATTGCAATTAAAATACTTTATTTGTTTAATAAATAGTATAAATTTATTTTTAAAATGTGTTGAATTGAACATCACATCAAAAATATTTGTATGAAAGATATATAAGCCTTTATGATGAGTAAAAACATTTGTATTTCTTCAAAACACTGAAATGAATATTAAAATTCTATTTGTTTTAATATTTTTGACAATATTTTCATGTCAACCACAAGGAGATTGGCAAGTAGGCACCGATAAAGATTTTATTTTTACCCCTCACCATTACATGAAATTAATGTAAATAGTTGTCCAGCAAATAAAATAAAATTTGTATGAAATTAAATGAATTATTTCTAATTTAAATTGTTTTTAAATCTCTGGTCAATATATTTTGCGGCTCGTAAAATGACCACAGTTTTTTAACCCGATTGAATAAATTAAATCTGTAAACGGTATTTTGTGCAAATATAAACACCGGTTTTTATGATGTATTAAAAAAAATTTTAACTTATGAGACTATAAAAATAACATGTACATATGGAATGTACAAGTTCAATTTTGACCTTTATGAGTAACCAAACAATGGTCGCTATGGTAAGTGTAGATGATGTAGTTGCATCAACAGACTTAATATCACATGAATCGATTGAGGGTGAAAAGTT
>JAQFZM010002577.1:0-13200 GCA_034695785.1 Galumna obvia | reverse complement strand
GAGAGAGAGAGAGAGAGCACTTGATTAATTAAATAATACAATTAAGAAAATAAAATGAAAAGCCCTTGCGTAATATAAAATAATATTCTAGAAAATGCAAATAAAAAGTAAAGAATTCGTGTTTCAAAAATTTAATTTAATTTTCTTTTTTAATGAAGGCTTTAATGCAATGCTTTTAATAATAAACTCATTTCAATATTTAATCGATAGTTCGGACGTCGGATTCGTTTAACATTTATTTATTGTATATAATATTAATATTTATTAGTTTTCCATATAATGATTGATATAATAATTGCTTTCATATCAAATCAAAGCCTTATTTGCTTTCAATGATTTTCACTTATAATAACAAAAATTGCTGTTATTTACGGACAGATTATCACGACTTCAATCAGAAAAAGGCAAATCAAATGAATTTTAATGTCCTCGATCTCAATAAATATATGTTAGAAGTAATTGAAAGCACTACACATTCCAATTGCATACCTGAAGCTAACAAACCAACAAGACAAATCACTGAAAAACACTGAAAACAATCATTATCTAAAAAAAATAATTACTTATCAAAAAAAATTATGTTATCTCTCGATTAGAAATAATTTGAGAATCTTTTCAGAACTGATAGTAGGTCTCCATTTAGTCGTTTTTTTTGGTCAAAATTAAGTCTAAAATATCTGTTATATAATGATTTGTTATTAATTCTCAGATTTATCTCAAATTTAAGCGAAATAAACGACAATTTTTTAGTCAAACCTTCAAAAAACTGCTGAGAATTCCATTTCTTCAGAAATCAATTTAATTATAGAAAATGTTATTTAATTATTGAGAATTTAGAGACGATTCCAAGAAATTGAAGGCATTTTACTAAAAGATTGATAGCATTTCATGAGATTAAATAGAATAAAGTGAACGCAAAATGTCTCGACTTATTTTTCTAGTATTAATCAATAAAAAACTACAATATTTATGACTCAAATTTAAGCTCCAAATTAGTGCTGTGTCTGGAAATTTGTCTAATCTTAGAAGAATTCTTAGAAGGATTAGTAAAACTATGCATGCTAACACTTATGTAATTTTCTCCGGATAAAACAGATTAATATAATAAAACGAGAATAGAATTAGTAATTATGGAAAAATGCTCTATCTAATTTATTACATCTATTTCACAGTTAATTCTCGATATGAGACAATCATTTTGTGTCCAAATATTTTGACTTAAATCAAGTAATAATTTTTTTAATTGAATCGTTTTAAAAGCAATTAAATAATAAAAAATTTAAAATATTTGTAATTGAATTAAATGATTTATATAAATCCTTTTCTAATTTTAATAATTCTTTAATGCAGTTGTTATGAAATCCTAATTTTAAGATTTGAAAGTTAAAGCATCAAAAAGACAACTCTTGTATTCTGATCCATCAATTATTGTCTAATATGAATCACTGTATTCTTTATATATCGGATTATATGATACTGAAATGTATAAAGAAATCAATGTTTATTAAATCATTTGTCTGAATGATATCATCAAAAGTGACATAACTTTAATTGTGTCAATAATTTTATATTTATTTTCCATTTATAAATTTTTAAATACCGTTAGATTTGACACCACTTTCACTAAATTATCTATTGATTCAATGAATACATTATTGTCTTATATTTTAAGAATTTTGATTTTAAGTCTTATGGAAATCTAATTTTCTTTTGTTTTCAGTGTTTAATTTTTTTGAGTATTTGTTTATATTAAATGTCACTTTGATTTATAGAAACAAGGTAGAATAAAATGTTATGATAAAAGCAAGTAATCTAAAACAGTGGAAATTTTAAAATGTTTTTTTAAAGACTTTCATGCATTTCTATTAAACTTGATTAAAACAATAAAGGATACTTTCGTTAAAACAAGTAGATTTCTTAATTTCAAGTTCGTTTAATAATACTGACTTACACTACAATGGCTTGAATTAGACTTAAAATAAATTTTCTTTTAAATATAAACTAACATTAGAATGAGTTCATTACATAACCCGAAAAAAACATCTTAACCTAACCTAACACAAACCTAGCCTTACATAACTTAACCTAATCTAACCTAATCTTACATAAACTAACATAACATAGCTTTCCTAGAATAGGAATATCTAGGGCTTTTTATAAAAAACTAATATTTTAAATAATATTCTTTTAATTTTAAATGTTTTTTTCGCTATTATTTTGTTTGTGAATTTGTCGTTTGAGGCTTATGTCTACGAATTAGAACATTAGAACACTATAGGAACGTCAGGTCCACAAAAATCTATGATTTAAATGAAAAGTAGAATAGTGTCAGCCTATATCAAGAATTGATTGTATCAAATATTTCTATTTTAATAGTTTGAAATTATCAGAAATTATAAGAAAAATGACCATGTTTAAAATATTTAATACTAATGACTGTTGAACTAAAATTAACTCACACTCAATGATTTAACCTTGTTTAAATACTTAAATAATTCTCAGAGAGTTTAATAACTTGAGAAAAACTTAACGATTGATAGCAGTCTTAAATCATAAACTTTTTTTTAAAAAAAGATTTCACTCAGAATTGAAAGCATTGAAGACACAAATTAAACAAATTTGAATCACATATTAATAACTGAATATAATTTACATTAATTTTTTAATATTTTTTTTAATCGTTTCAACATTTGATAAATCGTTTGATATCTGTATATAAATATTAATTATTTAAATTAAAAAAAAATAATTTATATTTAAATTATGTCTAAACAGTGATAACGAAACTTAGTTTACTAAAAACCTTTCAAACACTAAAATCTAAAATTAGTAATAAATTACATGTATTTAACTTTAAAATTATATTAGATTTTAATATTTATTTCTATATTTATTTCTGAACTCAAATATATTCATGAAATGAAAACTGAAATTTTTTATTTTATCTCTTTTACTGAATCGACGGAAATATATTTCGATATTTCATGAAAAGCCGCTTTTGAATGAAGAGCCGGAAGGGATCAGATAAGAGATAACACAAGACTAAGACTAAGATATATTTCTTCAATAGTTTTCTCAGAATATAAATGAAAGAACAGTTCAAAACTTGGTTCAGTTCTTTCTTCAAAAAAGATTATATATTTTTCAAACTAATTATTAAAGTTTAATAAATGAATGAAATTATCAGAATAATAATTATCTTAGCCTAATGATGACCAAGGGCGACTTATGCAATTCATATTAACACCATAACTTGAGAATACTCTTGAGTATTAATGATCTAATCAAGATAATTTTCAATAACAGCAATTTCCCAAAGAATTAGCCCAAAGAAAGTCTATAATTAATAAAATTGGATTTGGGGTAGATTTCAATTAAACCTTGCTCAGAAAATTTTATAAAGACTACAAAATAATTATTAAAATAGAGATAAAAGATCTGTTTTATGCAAATTTCTAGATATCAGAAAATGTTTGAACTCTAAAAAAGTTCTTTCAGTTAATCGTTAGACTATTCATAAAAAGTAGAGATAAAATTAAAAAAAAATATTTTTAAAGTTCACTGATTATTATAATAAGGGTATAATTTAACAATAATTTGCCAAAAGAAGAAACGTAACATAAAAGAGATATTTTTTAGCCGAAAAAAATTCAAAACATAACAAAATAAAATTAATCTTCAAAAAAGTATTCAATCAACTTTTGTTGAGATAATCACGAAATACAATCGATTTATTTGTAAAAATATTGTTTGAAATAAACATTAGACCAAAATATTTTTATACTTCAAATACAGACATAAATATATTTCCGGGTTTTGAAAACAGAGTCTGAGATCATTGAGAGCCCAAAAATGTATTGCAATAATTAAATCAAGAGTTTTATGAGAACTTATGAGAACTTTTCTCAATTAGTAATTTAGAAAATTATATTCTGTCTATAATTTAATTCTGAAAATAACAAACTATATATGAAAAACAGTGAAAATAAATCGACTCTTTATTAAATGTGTATATACTTTAGTAAACAAAATCTACATTTAAAATGAGATTTCAAACGGATTTCTTTATTCGACTCACTTTATAAAATAGTTTTTCCCTTCTTTATCGACGGCTGACTCCCAGCCATAAGGAAGGCAGTGATCATCGGAGCCATTCCACGACTCAATGGGCGGCAGCCATGAAGTTGTCTTCGATTCATGACTATTGAATAGACAATAAAAATAAGTATTAGTTTTTGAATGAATTGTTAGAATTGAGAAAATCGTTTTATATAATATGAAAAAAGCTTTTCATAAGATATCCACTCAATAGTGAAATATTGTAAAAGAAAAGCAAAGAAAAAGGGGATCAAAATAGGCATTAGTGGTGAGCGAAGAGCTTTTCTCTTTTCATATGTCAAATGGTTGTGCTTATAGTCAAACAGTTCATCAAAACATTTTAATATTTAATGCAAATCCCATTTTTGATGAACGAAAAGACAGTATTTTTTTTTTTTTTTTTTAATGAAAGCATCGGAAAAGTTAGTGTTTTTAATGCACTCAAAGACAGTGAAGAATAGGTCTAATATTAAGTGAATTTCGTATCGATTGTTAAGAATTTTGTTTTCTTTTTCAAAGCAAAGGAAACATTAAATTTTGTTATTTTTCTTTCATATCATAGAAAAAGAAATGTTGAACACAAAAAACACAAAAACATAAAAATTCTGATCAAAAATGAGATGATTTGGTCTACTATTTAATCATTTGAGCGCCAGTGCTCTTCATTGGGGTCTTCACTGTTGTTTCGATGCTTTAAAATAAGGATATGAGTGTTGAGCGAATTCGGATGTTTAGCAAACATACAAATTGTCACTACTTTTCGGCGACAGTTTAGATACAGAGAGTAGTGCCAACTCTACCGATATTTATTGTCGACAACACCCTCGCAATGTTATCTGTATTCATTCAATGATCATTACGAAAGTATGGGCGGCAATAATGGCAATACAACTACGAGCCAACTCTTGGGAACATCTATCACAAGGACTGAATCGGTTCAGTGACCAAAACAAACGACAATATATTACTCAATAATGTAAAGCCCACCGAAAGGCACAAATTGTATCTACTTTTCTACACAAATAAAATTTTCTAAGTATTGATCAAACATTATATGGCGCAACAAGAGGTCAGTTTTGCACATCCTTTTGAACATTCCCTTTACAGCCCATCATTTTTACGACTATTGAGAAATAAATACAATATTGTGTCAAACATTTGTTTGAACTACAAATGCATTCCTTTTAAAGAATTAATGTTTAATTTTAAGGCGAATAACAATTTTTTATTCATAAGAAGTGATAAAAAATAGATTAAACGGAAATTCGTTTTAAAATCGACTCAAAACTTGAGTCTAACAATAGATTAAAAACTGATAACAAAACTAAGAAGAGATCGAAAAATCGATTTTCAAAAAAAAGTTTTTGAGAGTATTTGAGAGTATTTCACTAAACGAATCGATTCCAATGATAATAACCTGAAGGCAGAGCTCTTTTCTTAAGTTATGTAAACCGTTTGAATCGTTCCGAATGTTAACTTAGTTTATGGATCAGATTTTAAACCAGAAATTGACGACAAATATTATAGAAAGACATCTGAAGAAGTGATAAAATTTAAATGAAATGCGATTCCACTCCAAATCTCAGAAAATTATGATCCGAGAAATTTTATTGACAGAACTGTTGACAATCGAATTTTGATGACATATACCGGAGAGGAATAATTTCCAAAACGAAAAAAAGCCAAAAAATGTCAAATAAAGGGGAATAAGAGATAGGAAAACAAAAAATAAATAATATTTATTGCACTCCAAAGCTATCATTCTTTTGATCTGTTAGTGAATTGAGAGGAAATCCAATTCTGTCGGAATCATCAAATGTGAACGAATATAAAATTGTAAATATAATCGATTAGTCGATAGGGAAGAGCAAAAAAGCGTCAATTTTTCTATCAAAAGCTTATTTTGATTCCTAAATAGATTTAGTTTTTCTCAGACCTTATAATCAATAATAAAAAAAAGTCGGAAAAAGTTTTATTGGCTATAATTTAATACTATTTTATATTTGGAAAAACATTCAAAAGAGTAAATTTAAATTCAAATCATAAATATTATGTAAAATATTTTTCTCAACGAAAAAACTAATATAAAAAGACAAACAAATTGTTTGCAAAATATATATTGAAATTTATGAAAATTTTATGCATTTTGTGATAAACTTTGAAAACAATTCTAATACTCCTATTTATAACTTCAATTCTGAGCGATTGATAGCAATAATCGTTGAATTACAACAAATTGAAGACAATCTGTTCTGCATTGAGAGGTTAGACCTTAAGAAATGGTAGTTGTGTCGACTCAGAGCGAATTTATATCATTTAATATGTTATAGGGATGAGTCAAATGGAAAGGAATTGAGACAGAAATTGAAACTTATTGTTATAGAGAAAAGTGAATCTTTAAGTCTCAAACAAAAGATATAAAATGTTGCAAAACTTGACAAAACAAATCGCTTTTTGTTTATATATTTTTCGATCAGAAAAGAGATTCTCTCAAATGAATAAATGTTTTAAACATTTGATAATAATTTAAATAAAAAAATTATTTCTAAATAAAAAAACAAATATATAATGACTACTAAGAGAGTCATTTAAATCGAATGGAAACTTACCTCGGATTCAGTTTCGATTTGAATATACATTTTAATGAACTCATTGCGAACTAATGGCTTTACTGACGACTGGTATCACTTGAGTGTATGAACTTTAACATAGAAATACACTAAAAATAACTAATTGCTAACGAGTTGACAGTTATATAACTAAAAATATAATATTTTTAGACGAAAAAGACTTTTCCCGAAACCAAATAAAAAACAAGTAATGAATGTCGCGATAAAAGAGTTGAACAAAAAATTTAAAAAAAGTCCATATTTTGTGCAAAATTTGATAACTAATATAGAAGTTCTCAGATTTGGAAACTCGTTAGCCTTAAGAGAGGCACGTCTTTAGTGATAAATAAATATCAGTCGATGTTTCAAAACAGATATGATATTAAACAGGCATTGAATTGACAGCACTTTAATATTGATCTTAAAGTCAAGTTTGCAACAAATGCTTAGAACTAATGGCAAAAAACAACAGTTTAAATATGGCAGAAGAGGAGCACAACTTTTATAAAGACAATATACACTTTGAAGAATACCAGTGTAAATTCAGTAATACTATATTCATGTGGTTATGGAAACGAAAATTATACCAAACCATTGACAACATGTTTGCCAATGGATTGCTATCCCATCCGACTGTCGGACAGGGAGTGTGAGCAGAGGCTCATATGAACCTCAACTGTGAATTTGCAGATTGACTTAGAAGTCAAATAAGTGTCTTATGGTTGATGTCGACTGCAGTGCACCCAAAACAGAGTTAATCCAATGTTGAGAAAAATATTCAAAAAATAGCTGTAAGTTTAGCTAAATTTAGCCCAAGAGTTAAAGTTATTTGAATTTTAAGCGCACTTCCATCCAATCTACTGATGAATGGATGGATGACTGAAAAGAGGGTATGTTTTCTACCGAAAAGCGTATAAAGACTATGGAAAGGAAAGGATAGACGTTTGGCGAAACAAATTGTTTGTTCACTCTATTCACTACAAATTCGTATTGCAATCAAAGGATAATAAAGAGGAGACTAATGTTTGGCATCAAATTTCTATAGAAATAGCATTTGATATTCAATTCGGGTATTGAAAAGACATTCTATGTTCACAACGAACGCCGAAACACAAATAGAAGAGCCTTTAGTCGATTAGTTTTTGAGTAACCCATCAATGATTTGCCTAAAGTTATAACTCATATCTTAAAGTCAGTGAAAAAGCAAATAAAAACTTTTCTAACTTTGATTATAGTATTTTATATTAACATTTATTTCATATGAAATGAATATTTTAAAGAATATTTTTACCAAAAGTTATTTCAGTCGTAAAAATTGATTTTCCTCTCAAATGGATTTTCATTTGAAAATTCAATTAAAATATTAATCTTTTTCGATATGTTATAAATCATATCCAGTAAAAACATTAATTCAAACAAATTCTTCAGTGATATCACCGAAAAGAGGTCAACAAAAATAGGAATTTTAGTATAATGTTTATGAAGAGACTCAAAGCCAACAGAAAGACTCACAAACAGAACATCAATAGTTTATGTATTTTCTATTTAGACTTTTGACTCATAAATGTTTTGAAAAGTCATTTGATTTCCAGATATAAGAGGAAATTGAGGCAACTTTTTGGCGGCCAATAAATCACCAAAATTTTAATACAAAAAGTTTGGATCAAAACTACTCTTCTTAAGTGATGAGTACTCTCTCCACTCAAATATCTTAAGAGATCACAAAATTGGTTTTCGAGAAAAAGAGTCAAAATTCCAAAATATTCTAAAATAATAATAAGTTTACTCGTATTTATTAGAAATTCTTAAACTGTTTAAGGTAAACATAAACTTTGATAGTTTGAAATAATTTTGAATAAAATTGAAAGTAATTTATCACTTATTAACAGTTACTCAACAGAAACAATAAACAAAATAATCATTTTGTGGATTATATCGAAATCTGTCAGCAATTTTCTTAACCCAAACATTTGTATAAATCAATAAAACAAAACATTTATTGAAAGTAATGACAATATCTTAAGTGTTGGTAAACAGAACTAATCGTCTGCTAATGATATTGAAAACAATTCTGTTATTCCATTAGATTTACATTAAAATAATGTTATGTAATGTCGAAGTGAAACAAATTAGAATCAATTGATTAGAAGTTTGACATATATTGCAATCAAATAAACTGAATAAATTGAACCCAAAAATAAAACCAATTAATAATAAAATAAGTGAATAGTGAGTGAGTGAGAACAACTAAACTTAACTTTTCATTCAAAATCAATATCTTAAATGACATCAAACGGTAAATAAAAGATGAGATAAAATTGTATCGATGTTAGAGTCGGCTATTATTTGACAGTAAAGGAATCAATGCTTCAGTTAATCACAAAAAACATCGAATTAATAGTGACTACAATTTGCAAGAGAATAAATCTACTAAAAAACGACCTCTTTATAGATAGAATGGCGACAATTATTCCAATGTATTATTTGATACACAAATGTCTGAAAGAATGAGTTAATCTCACGATTGGAGACAAAACAAAAAGTAATAAAACTTAAGATCTAAAAATACTCTTAAATAAAAAACTTCATTCAAAGTTAAATTTAATTGAATTCTTAAAAGTAAACCATCTTTTATTGAGTAATGAGAACACCTGTGCTGACACTCAAACCATTAGAACTAATTTTAAATAAGAAAATAAAAAATAAGGCCTCGAAATAATGAACGATCGAATGACAAATTGACTCTTTCTTCGTATATCACAAAATCTCAGAAATTGTTGATAAATAAAACTCAGAAAAGTTTCGATGTTTTAGACTTAAGCGACAAAAATATCGATTATATAACTCTGAGGAGTAATTCATCAAATCTCTAAAACCATCTTCGGGTGAATCGCCAATTTATTAATGATCATGCTCATTTCTAAATGACATTAGTGGATTTCCCTTAAAAGGGAGGAAGTATTTCAATTAGAAATGAGTTTAAGGACAAGTTTACGGAAAAATTCAGAAATCACAGCGAAATAATTTCAAATATTTTTACTTATGACAAAAGAACTCCTCCTTTAAAAAGACCCTGGCTTCAATAATATTTTCTAGATCCTTTATCCAAACAAAAATTTCAAATGAATGAAAATTTTATTTTGAAAATACTTTACTATAAATAATTTTCCGGAGAATTTCATTTTGGAGTTCAAGTTCTGACATAAAGTGTATAATCATTTTGTTTTGAGGTTTACTCTTCAAAGAGTGCTTAAACTGCAAAAATATTACCACAAAATCTATAATAACGAGCGATAGTCACATAACATTGCGATACAGAACAGCACATCTTATTTGATTGTAATCTGAATGAAAATCAAAGTAAATATATGCAAAAATAAGCCCTAAAAGCCTTCCTATGAGTATAACTTCTATTCATAATAAAAAAGTTGATTTAAGAGAAAAGTTTTTTGACGATCAGAATATTTAATAATAATAGTTTTAAAATGAAGCAAGGCTAAGCAAGTTAAATTAAGGCTAACTCTTAGTGAATTTCCTGAGAGAAAACGTTTTTCATTTGCGAAAAATAATTTCATAAAGTGATCGAAAGAGTGGTTCAAATGAAATACTAAAAGTAAATATTGAATATTCATTCATTCATTAGTTGTGAAGAAAAGCCTATTTATGGAATAAATGAGAGCTTTTGCAGCAAATATTGAATATTCAATAACCAAAAATAGTCATCAAAGGAGTCATTAATGCATTAATTTTTGCTTCAAATCATTTAATAAAATTCAAATGATTGACAGAACCCAACAATTATATGAATTACTGATTCCGACAATAATTTAATGCAACAAAACATCAGAAAATGAGAACATATTCCCTGACCTGAGTATTGTAGTGTATTGAGTCTAAAGTTCTGGTAAAACAGGAATTTCTCTGTTCATAATCCGTGAAATTTCGTTGTGATAATCACTTTCACTGCACATTTTGGCGCAACTTTTAGAGATTCCGAGTAGTTTTAGTTGTCATTAAAAACTAGTAATACATGGATTTGCTTTTATTTTAGTGATTATAACGAAATGAATATCAAAAAACTATTAAACTTTTTTTTCTAAAATTCTAATGAAAAAAACACTTTTTGTCAAAATTTTAATATAAAACTAAACGAAGCGTTAAAAGTGTTAATCATTTTTCTTGAAGTCAAACATGGATTTAATTTTATGCAAATGAAAAATCTATTGATTTAATAATCAAAATCATATCAAACAATTGTGAAAGTGATGCACAGAATAAGTTGCCTCAGGTTTTCAATGCTAAACCTTTTTTCAGTCGTGAGAATCGATTAAATGAATTAAATTTTTTACGAATAAAAAAATAAAAACATAAAAATAATTGCAATGGAATTCAATTAATAGATCCGAGGAAATGTTGGTTATATTAGAATTACCTTACCTGATATGTGGACGATTGGCACGTCTAGCCTTACGTGAAAAACAGGTGCTTTTATTGCCCATCAGTTGGCGATAAATAGCATTTATTTATTGAGTACTCCTTTTTATGTTCAGATCATTCAATGAATAGTTCGGAAGTGAAGACATTTTTTCAATTAAGTTAAGCGAAACCGAAAAAAATCTATTTTCAAATCAAACAAAAGACAAAATTCTTAAAGAAAAGTGAAATAAACTTTCTTTAGATCTGAGAAGATATGACTTTCAATGATTCGAATAAATAATATTTTTAGACGAAAAAGCATTTGAAGTGCTTTTGTTTTTTGTTTATCTCTAATATGTTGTGAGAGAGAAGAGAGGGGTTCACATTTAGTATATCTGATGAAAAACAACACCCAATAGTTTTATATCCTAGATCATTTTTCACAACAAGTTTTTGAAATAAAGCGAAGTAAATCTCTTGGAATATCAATAAACAGGAAAACTTCTTGACATCAATTGTGAAGAAAGTAATACACAAGAGATAAGTGAAAAGTTTTCACATAAAATATAATATAATTTGCAAAATCACCAAACATTTGATTCAATGAAAGTTTAAGTCGACCTCAGGTTATAAAATATTGGAAACAAATTTTTCTTAAATGTTATCACTTTTTAGTAATACTGAAATCAATGATATGATAGGAAGTAATACAAAGATTTAGTGGAAAAGCGCTCAAAGAGTGCTATTCTTTTGAATCGAGAGATTTTGTGGAAAAGCAGTTCTGGTTAACGATGAGAATCAACGTTAAGGTCGAGGCATTCCTACCATCACATTATCCTCAACGCAGATGCGGCGAAGGGATGCTGTACTTTGTTGTAGAGCTATGAGCGCCTCAGCCCTCATCCTAATCGAAAAAGGAGTTGCCATAGAGTTTGGTTGAGTCGGTCGAACACCAATTGACGATTCAAACGCCAATTCAAGCATTTCTTACGATATTCTCAACGATAGAAAAATAATATTTGTTTTCCACAAAACCATTGATTTAGTGTTCGGTTTGTTGGCACAGACCGGAAGACAATAAAACAAACTAACAGACAATAGGGGCAAAAGAAAAAAAACATTTCTCAAATATAGAGCCCAAATGAAGCACTTAGTGGTCAACTCATTGATAGAGAGTATCAACAAAAGAGAGAGTATATAACAAAGAGATTAAAAGAAATGCGACAAAACGTTAATCAACTAATGTTTACTTCAGAGATATTGAGACGTTTGTCGACATAAGACTTGAATTTTATTTATTGTATAACTTTTGTCTTCCATTACAGCGATGTCTAAGAAATAAGATTAAGTTTACGTCAAATCAAATCCATTAATCAAAGCATAAGTTAATCTTTTGCACAACTGTTACACCAGAAAAGATCTCATACTAACACCAAAACAAATATTTTTGGACACTTTTCTCTTGGGTTTCTTTCCAAATATTATGCTAAACACAGAACAGAATATTAGAGAATCCAATCAAAAACTTGTATCAAAATCATTAAGTTTAAAGACAAACATAAGAATATACTCCAAAAGACAAATGATATTAAATGCGACCCAAAAACATAATTTGAATATATATTAGACTAAACATCCGTTAAATTATATTAATTTTAAACTAAAAATAGAAGTCAAAGAAATATTTGTTTTGATTTAATATTCAAATCATATAATTAAATAATATGTAATTATTTCTAATTTAATGATAAAATAGTGATAATTTCACTCCTCTTTTATGGAATAATAGCAGGGATGGCAAAAGACCGAGGTCCAAGGGGGGGTATAAGGGGGGGGTATTTTGGTCCGAGCTAAGGGGGGGTATAAGGGGGGGTATAAGGGGGGGGGGTATAAGGGGGGGGGGTATTTTGAAAATGACCCAAAATTGCTTAAAAACACATAAAACATCAATTCTAAGGCTTTTTCTTACTTACATGACTTTATTTAGTCATAATTTAACTCATTTTATCAAAAATAATGCAAAAAACTAAGAATTTTAGGCAAAAAAGGCAATTTTGTAAAATTTTCAAAATTTTTG
>JAQFZM010002576.1:0-13201 GCA_034695785.1 Galumna obvia | reverse complement strand
AAAAAAACAGGTATCGAATTAATTTTGATCTAATTTATAAAATAATTAAAATTAAATAAATATCTTTTGAAATTTTTTTAAAAATCAACATTTTATAAAATGTTAATTTTTAAAGAAATTATGCTAGGAAATTTAAAAAAAATTCATTTTCATAAAATATAAATAAAACCATAATTGTGATTCAAAAATTATCTTGGTAGAGTAAATATTACAGGAGATAAATGAACAAATGACCCGACACATAAATTGCACACGACTGTATGTATACAATAAATGAATACAATAATCTTGTCAAATTTTCTCGTAAAATTATTAGCAAACAATCTTATAATTTTCTTTGATAAATTTTGTCATTTATGCAAATGATTAATCAATATGGTTTAAAATAAAATTTATTACTTTAAAATTGTATCTTTTATAATTATTCTAAAATTATTTATATATTTTATAAAACATTTGTTAAAGCTACTATAAAATCTGTATAAAATACAAATTATTAAATGATAATAAAACAATTTTCAAATTATTTTATACTTGTTCAAATAAATTTTGGTTAAAACAAAGAGTTTCAAATAAAATAAAAAATTTGATAAAACTGTAACATTATTATTAATAAAGTTTTATTAATACAGGGATGGCCATATGGAGGGTATAGACCAAATACACCCCTGTGATCGATGGAATACCTCCCCCCCCCAATGAATCGGCGAGAAAATAAGAGAATAAAGTTCGTAAAAATGAAAATATTAAGGGAAAAATGAATAAAAGACTGTAAATAATAAGCAACATAACAAAAAACATAATTAAAAATGATAGTAAAGTCAAATTTATTGTTTTTAATGCATATTTATAAGCAGTAACATTTAATTTTTTGATTTTGAATTTTCAATCTTAAAAAAATCACTTTTGGCCTTAATTTCTTAGTTTTTTCGCTTAAATATTATAAAAATAAACACCCATAAATACCTATAAAACTACCTATTTCAGCTTTAGCGGCTATTTTGAAAATACCCTACCCTAAACCTGCCCTGCCACCGGAAAAAAGGCAAAAATAGCAATACTCCCTGTCAAGTTGACCATGGTAATCACTGAATTATTATTAAATTAATAAAAACTATTAATGGTGACATTTAACTTGCAACTATTTTTATTCGCTTACATTGAAATTTAAAAAGAACATTTTGAAAATATAATAGATAGTTATAAAAACCGTTTCCATTTAAAAAATTTTCCTATAAGTAAGGAAACAAAATCTAATGTTTTTTAAATTTTATTTATTGAATGGCAATAATATGAATGAGTGGTTAAAGAAGGGATAAATTATGTAGGAAGAAAGGGACAGGTATTCATACATTTTAAAATTCCTTTTTAAATGACGATATATAAGACTCGCATAGGAATTCCTCATCAGAAATACCAATACCGAAGTGAATAACAAATTCTTCCAAACGATTTTTAATCCATTATTCCAATGAAGAGAATATTCTGAGCGCAGCGGACGCACAAAAGAATTACAAAAGAATGTGTTTTACATCTATCTTACAGACACTTTCTCACCAGACTAATATTATTTTGAAAACTGCCTCAACGGTGCTCAACACAATTAAATAAGCGATACATTCTGAATGCTATGCTCATTGATCAGCACCCGAATTGCGTGTCTATATCGTAGACCAGATGCCATACTGCCAGTGTAGGTAATGCCCGTGCCCTGTGTACTTTCCTGTGTCTTTGGCTGAGTACAAAATAGGCACATTTTTAAAACGATTTCTTGGGTATATTTTTTATAAATATTTATTGAATTTTGAAAATACACTTGAAAATTGCGAAATAAAATGTGATTACCTTTACATATATGCTATTTTTATTTATACTAAAATTAGTAAATATTTACTTTACAATTAAACTTTGATAAGTTTAAAAAATATTATCAGACATGGAAAAAAGTCGGCCGCTCTATTGGTTTATACCCCACTCCGCAAGAATGGAAAACCACAATAAATTGAGTGCTTATCCAAAGATGTATTGTTAAAGGTTTTAAAGGAGGTATTTTCAGTAATTTGTCTCACCAGAGGGTAATATGAAATACTCCCTATTTGACATTTTTCAATGAAACGTTCATACAATGTAAACATGTATATTATCTCATTTATTTAGAATAAAAATCATGTGATTTGCATATAGGTATAAGAAATTTTAAAGATTGAATAACAATCTCTATAATAAATGAATTTAAAGAAAAACACATAAAAATAATATACAAATAAAATATAGCCATCAGATGACTTATATTAATGGTGTCGACGTCATTAGTAATCTTGTTATCCTTCAAGTCATAATCCAGCTCATTTTCGGATGATATTTTCCGATTAATTTTAGTATAAATTCCACTTTCCCCCAAGCGGTCGATTCTATTGTAAAGAATAATTAATTATTTATTTAAAATATATAAATTATACAATTTGTTTAAGTTGGTCCTAAGAGAAATATTAGAATTTTCATTAAACACCAATACCAATGGGGTTGGGTCTGAATACTTTTCTTTTATCTGTCCTATTGATTCCTCTTCTGAAATATGAAAATCTATATCTTCTACATAAGCAATTTTATTTCCAGATTTCTTTCCAAATGCGATATGTTTATGGTATTTCATACCAAAAGAATTACTTATAATTACCGAACTTCCGTCACGAAGAGACTCATAATCATAAAGTTCTTTAAATACTATTCTTTCTTTAATTTGATTTGCATTTGAATCTGTTTCATCAGCTTCGTAAAATACAAATTTAAAAAACTTTGAATTTGTCTGATCTCTTAACATTTGTATTTTTACATCTTTCCAATTTAATAAATCTTCAAATGTATCTATCATTTCAATGTGTTGTGGACTTAAAACCCTTTCCCTTAAAACACCAGCAAATGCAGCCAATAATACAGTGCACGATATAAGCCAAACACCGGACAGCATTTTATTCGTTTCATTAAAACGAATCGAATAATAATCTGATAATATAATTGATAAATTAGACCAAAAGCTTTGGAGGAATTTCTTAAAAGATTTTTGAAAAATTGCTGAAATCAATGAGAGGAATGTAATTGATATTAATATTCCATAATAAACGTTGAGATCCCATTAACGTATAGAATAATGAATTTTTCACTATTAAAATAAATGTTTTGATATTAATTGAAAATTTAATTGTAAATTGAATACCCATCCTTGTTTTTGATAAAATTCTATCAGCATTACGATAGTCATTCATGCAAAGAAGATGAGATGTAAATCTAATATAATAGGAGGGTAAAGCGAATACTTCTAATGGATAAAGATCAATAGCCCTTTTTTCTTGTTCAGGTGATAATTCAGTATCGCTATTTATCAAATATGACCTAAATTAATTAAAAACTATACTGTATAGTGAAAATAAAATTTTTCTCTGAAATTAGTTATAGATTACAATAAAGAAATTTAGATAATTTACTTTGTTTTGGTCAAACGTTCCAAATACTTGACAATTAATATCAAAACACCGCACCATTTAGATTCATATGGATGAGGATATATATGTGGAAAACGATTATTGGAGACAAAAAAATATATGCCATTATTGTCAGTCAAATTATTTATTTCAGTAAAAAATTTGTGGCAAAATATATCATCCCTTTGAAAATAATTGTAAAAATTTTCCATTGTTTCAATGATAATTAATTAGGAAATAATGTATATTTTGCATGAATTAACGTCTATATTTACAATGAATAATTTAAGCGACCATTGCAATATTCACAGTGCTGTCAAAGACTATTAAATGCAAATCTTTAGAAAATTAGCAAATTGTAACAAGTGATATATTGACATGAAAGGGAGGGAGAGAGAGACAGAGAGAGAGAGAGAGAGAGAGAGAGAGAGAGAGAGAAGCAGATAGACAGAAACAAAGAGGGAGAGAAAGAAAATTTACTCTCCTATGCATGAAGTTTAAGAATAAGATGAAATGTTGAGATGTTAAGATATTAATAATCGCAAACTATTCTTAATATCTAAAACTTTTGTAAGTTATCATAAAAGTATCGGATAAGAAAATAATGAAATAGATGCAGTAACACTACATTATATTTTAACGTAGAAAATAGAAAACTAATTAAATTTATTGATTAGTTTTATGCTATTAGTATTATATTTACTATATTCACCTTTAGTAAATAAACTAAATCAAAACAACTTTTATTTCATTATTATTAGAGGCCTTCAATTTGTTTATATTATATAATTATTTGCATTTTTAATAATGAATTTTTAGATTATTTTCTTACAAAATTCAATGTCAAGGTAATTTTTATATTTGAAAAATTATTTTATTGCCATGGTAATTAGAAGATAAATTGTTTTAGTTTAGATTATTATAAAGTTTATGCTATTAAAATGATATTTACTAAATCCACCATGTGTAAATAAACTAAACAAAAACAACTTTGATTTCATCATGAGAAACTTTTATTTTTTTTTATATTATTGATATAAATTATTACATAAAAAATAAATTCTTAGCTTATTTTCTTACAAAGTCAATGTTAATTTTATTTCTAAAATTTCTACTTTATCATTACCATGGTAATTGGAAAACAATTAAATTATATATTGATTAATATAAATAAAACTTTTAATAACCTAGGTTATATGATCGTTATGAATGACTGACAAAATCATTAAAAGCGATAATATCCGAGATAATTTTTGATTACTTCCTAGAGGCAATGTATGAGCAAGACTCCTTCTTCTAATATAGGTTTATTAATAATTCTATGAAAAGTTGAATGGCTCAGATCTGGTTCTGGGCTAAATTTATTTTCAAATATATTATATAATTATATTAAATTATTTAATGAAAATTAAACTTTAGCTATAATGATATATACAGTTGTGGAAATAATTATGTAAGGTCGCTAAAACCTCTTTAATTTTTGAATGGCTCAATGAATTTTAAAGCGGTTTCCATTAATATAATCTAGAATAATTAAGTTTTATAAAAATATACAATAAATTTGAGTAAAGATAAAATTATTTGTAACTTTAAAGTTTAAAAATTTGAAAAATTCAAAAAAAATTGGCCAAATATTTTGGCTTATTGTAGCTTTCTTTGTGGTTTAATCAAATAGTTTCCTGCAACTATGTTGTTTAGTTAAACTCACTTAATAGAAAAATCACAAAATATTTCAGAAATTAACGGTTTCATATTTCTAAAACAATAGCCATTTAGTCTTTTTGATCTTAAATGTATCACTCAAACAAGGCTAGCTCTTTTATTTGTTAGCCGATTAAAACAATTTTAGTTTCATTTTAAAAAGCTATTTGTTCTGTATTGGAATAATATAAAATATTTTTGCAATCCTATGAAATTAAATTATTAATTCTTCAAAATGCCTGATTAATTTTATTTCAATAAAATATATATTTTATTATAATTCAAAACTATTTTTAATTAATATATCATAATATCTAATTATTCTCGATAAATTTACTGAAGACCGTTTTGAAATCGATTGATCCAATCAAAAGCTATGAAAGTTTAAGTAACCTTACATAATTATTTCTTCGACTGAATAAATATTAGATTGAGAATGTTCTTATTTTCTTAATAATTAATAATAAATGAAAAATGATAGCTTAACATAAATAAATTCTAAGAAAATTATGTTCTTAATTAGTTCTTAATTAACTTGAAATGAACTTGCTAAGGTCACACTAAAATGGAGTCAGCTGTTTTTACAAAAATGGGAAGCATTATCTATATTTAAGTAATGCTTAACGAAGGATAAGCCAAAGCCAACCATTAAAACAAAAAAAGATTTTTGCTTTTAATATAAATGAAACAATAAATAAACTATTATTATTCTGTTCGATTAAGTTTCTTTTATAACACAACCTAGGACAAAATTAAGTATAATGAACGATTAAGTAAAATATAAATTTAATCTGTATGTTATCTCGATTAAATAAATTTTTATATGCAAAGAATAGGTGACAAAATGAAACTTTTAACATATTTTACTTAAAATGAACATTTGTTTTTTAAGTTTAAAACTAACCAAGCATAAATTCAGTTCATTAATCAAATGTTATGTTTAAAAAGGATCCATATACATGGTATGTTATTTAGATAAATTTAAGATTCTCTGAGTTACATTCTTAAACTGATAATATAGTGGAATAAATTTAAAGAAATAATAAAATTCTGTATATCGTAAAATACAATTTAATATCTTTTGTTATGAAATTTAATATTAAATTTAAAAATAAAATAATAATTTTGATTTTTTAATCATTTTATTTCTCTTTAAAACTAAACTTATAATAAATTAATTAATAGTTTATAATACTTATGATAACATGGTCATTAAAATTAATATAGAAATATCAAGTTTTTTTAGAAATTACGAAGAATAGTTACAATGTTTGGGTAAGCAGATGCTACTTTAGAAAACACAGCCGTATCATTGCCTCTTGGACAGGGATGATCTCCATAGGAAACAATTCCAATTTGGTAAATGCGACCATTCAATGATTTATAGTGAAGGGGTCCTCCTGAATCACCTACGCCCACGTTTATACCAGATTGAATACCACGGGCACACATCATATTTGCAGGATTATATCCGGGAAAATAGAAACAATTAGAATCCCTGACCCTGGTTGAATTCAAGAGTTTAAAGAGGTGGCAATTCTTCCTTTAAATATTATTAAACAAATATATATTAAAGATATAATTAAAACCTTTCTTGGTAAATTTACCAGGTGGAACTTTTGCAGGCTCAATCACACCCAAACCAATAGAGACACAATATTGAAAACTATAATCATCTCGGTCAACTAGGCAAACAGGCCTAGCCTCTCACTAAATTAATTGGAAAAGTGAACTTGATTAGGGTCCAATCATTTGTTAGTGAGTCTCCATTATTAGCTCCTGTGTAAAATTATAAAAAATAAATTAGAATAAAATTGTAACAAGCTACTATACAGTAGTGACATTTGGTATTTGTCCAAATTGTCCATATATACTTCTAAATATATTGTAATTAATTTCTATATCTTGATTTCTTGTGCCTTGGGGCAAACAATGCGATGCTGTTAAGATCCATTGTGTAGCAATAATTGTTCATGCACATATTTCAATTCCTGGATTGTTGTTCGCATCTCTAGAGTAGCGAATTATCTGGACTTGCCAAGGAAATTCTCCGATCACTGCGTCTAAACCGCCTAAAATTCTCTGATTTGATTATGGATTGATCTGTACTCTACAATCAAAAGGCAGTTTCGCAATATAAGCAACGCTTATTACAGAATTAGCCAAAGCCAAACACTGAATAAAAAGTAAACATTTTTTTCTGATTATTTAGATTTTAAATACTTATTTTGAATTTATTATTCCTTGATTACATTTTATTTATGATATTGATATTTATAATATTATAGAAATTGACTGATCAAAAGCAAAAAATTAATTTAATCAATTGAAATACTAGGTGAAATATATTCGATTTATATGTTTAAAATAGGTATTTAAACAAGGTTTGAAGGCAAAGCCATTTCCACTACATTTACGTAATTTTATCAGTGAGTGGGCAAGTAGAATGAATGAGAGAGCCGGTAAACTAAAGGAGAGGGATGGTAGAATGTTTGATAGAGCTGGTAGACTGAATGATTGGGCCGGTTAAATAGGTGAGAGGATGGTAGAATGGGTGAGAGGGCCAAAAGAATGGGTGAGAAGGTTGGTAGAATGGTAGATTGAGCCGGTAGACTGAATGAGTGCGATGGTAAAATGGGTGAGAGGAATGGCAGAATGGGTGATAAAACCAAAACGATTACACATACTACACTTTCTATGTAAA
The DNA here is from genome assembly GCA_034695785.1 of Galumna obvia. Lineage (NCBI taxonomy): Eukaryota > Metazoa > Arthropoda > Arachnida > Sarcoptiformes > Galumnidae > Galumna > Galumna obvia. The sequence continues at coordinate 5,317 of JAQFZM010002576.1, read as the reverse complement.
TGTAGTGAAAAATGTAATCTAAAACATATTTCACTAAAATCGAGCCCTAGTTATCTAGGGTTTTCAATTGATCAAGCTTAGTTTCATATCATTTACCTCTTAATATTTAGTAATAATTAGAAAGAAAGGGAAACATATTTTTATAAAACTGTTAAACAACGATCTTAAAATTCAATAAAATTAATTATCTAGCACATTTAAAAATAAATAAATATATATTTTCCAAAGCATACTATCAAGCTTTACTAACTAGATAAAATTTTATAATTTAAGTTATTCTAGCAATTCTATTGACTAATAAATATTAAATTAAAAAATATATAATTAACCAATTGCTTACTTTGGGGAAAATAGCTAATTTTATTTATTCAACAAAAATGATATATAGAAAGTTTAGGGTTTATTTTTAATTAAATCTGCAATTTAATTAAGAAAATTTAATTTGAAATAAAAATTTTGAAAACACATTTAAAATAATTTAAAACATAAAATCCATTTAAAAAATTTCTTCTATTTTTCTTACAATTTAAAGCATTTTATTTAAGTCTTCCTATAATTTTTTCCCAACTTTTTGCAAACTTTTCTTTCCTATTGTCTCGCCGATGCTCTGGGGGATGGGGGTGCGGGGTGGGTATGCCGTCGATCAGGGTGTATTTGGTCCATACCCAACCCCTAAGATGGCCATCATTGACATACAGTAATGGCCATGATTTTTAATTCATATTAAAGGTTATAAAAAATCAAATTCAGATCATTAAAAAAATTTTATTTAAAATATTAGTCTAATTTATTTCTAGAATTAGAGAGAAATTTCAAATTTGAACTATCCTAAGAGCACGAAATCAATGCAAATGAAATAAGTTAAGAAAGGTTTCTGCTTTTTATCGCATTTTTCGACTACAATTTTTTCATGCCTATAGGGTACCAAAATACTCCCTTAATGGCCATTATTGATCACATATTTCGCTAAAAATTTTCAAAAAGGAATTATATTTACCCTAATATATTAATATTAAAAAATTGTTCTTCAATTTATTAATCCAAAAATAAATTAATTTCAAATTAAATGTCAAAACAATTACTTTTATAAAGTAAAGATTATTCTCCTTTATAATTACTTTACTTATGTATTGTTTAAAAATATATAAATTTTTAAACAACCTTTATGAAGTTTTTTTACGAAAATATTTTTCTAGTTTTCAAATACAGTAGACAATCCTTTTTGTGAATTACTTTGGTGCTGACGAATTGGTTAAAAAAAATCGACTAGTTAGCAAATTTGAATAGTAAAGTTTTATTAACTATATATAATGTTTTCGTTTTGATTTAGTTTAATAATAAGTTATTTTTTTATAAAGCATTTAAATAATAATGAATGTCATTTTGACATTATTCAATAAATTATTAGCGCTTATATTTATGTTTTATTTAGGTTGAATTGAGATTTGAAGAAAGTTTTAAAATGATCAAACTCTTACTTGATCAATATAATATTTATTTGACCGGTTTTGTTTATTATTTGATTATATGACAAAATGGTGGCTACTAAATTTGAAATAATTTGCAAAATTTTATAAATATACTATACAATAAAAATATATTAAATTTTAATTTATTTATTATTTACAATATAAATAATTTTTAAACGAAAAATTCTAAATACAAAAATTAACTTTAATATCTTCTAAGTTTGAGAAAGTTTTTCTTATAGATTTCTAATTTCCAAAAAAAGTTTATATACTATTAATTCTTATTTATCATTAAAATAGATAAATTATTTAAAATATGAATTAAATTTATAATATAATTTAATTTTGAATTTTAAATTAAAACTGTAAAATATTTTTCATTCAGATTAAAATTTAAGATAATATTTTAATATTTGAAGGTGGCCAATTTCAAACTATTTGATTACTATTTTGAATTAATTCAACAATCTAATCATTTTTTTAATAATTATAATTTAATATAAAATTTCAATATTTAGAAAGGTATCTCTAAAAGGCATTAATATTTTTAAATGTATAATAAAATTAAATTTATAAAATTTCAAGTTCATTTATTTTAAATTATTTTCAAAATAATAAGCTTGAATTAATTGTTTCTTTTGCTCATTAATTGACTTGAATTTGTATAAGAAATTTATGGATTAAAAATTTAATACAATTGAAAATGAGTTAGATATTTTTCTTAGAGATACAAAATATATTCCATTCTTTAAATTATATTTAATTTTCTACTAAATATAAATTTTTAAAAATTAATTTTTTTAAAATAATACTATTAAAATGCAAATAAAAAAGTTTATTTAAATGGTAAAATTTTATGTATTTGGTATTTAATAAATTAATTTTAACTTAAAAAAAAGTCGAATAAATACAATTCCCTATGTTAAATTTTTAAAAATTATATTAATTAAAAATTTTAAGCAAAATTACATTACAGTTTTTACAAAAATTTAAATCAAAGTTAAAAAAAATATTTTTTTGTAATTTATAAATTTTATCCCATTTTTTAAAACTATTAATTGGAAAAATGAGAAAGTTTTTATCAATTAAACTATAAAAACTATATTATTGTTATTTTATCTTAAACTAAATATGCTTTATAACATCATGATAAATATTGAATAATAATAACTGTAAAAAATTTTTAATCATTTATTAATCAAAATCTTTTAGTGTAAACTATTTCTTTGAAAGTGAATAAATCGGAAAAGACTGTCGGATGCCTAAACATTGAGGCATAGCTCCGACACATCCGTATTGATACGATATAAATCCAGACAAATACAAGTGAGAGGAGTGTCTATGAAATACATTTAGGAATAATATCCTTATCAGAATAGACACAGAATGAACCATTAAGAATGAACAAAAAATAAGTTTGCAAAAAAAATCCATGATAATTTCCATGATTTATAATTCAATTTAAATGGGATATGGGAAGAGATCTATAAGTTCATCGATAAAATCTTATGGAAAAATTATTTTAAAGAAGAGTTAATGAATAGCAAAAAATGAAGAGATCGACAAAATGAGGACAAAAATTGTTTGTTTGAAATACTATTTTTAATTCTATACCAATCAACTAATGACCACATCTTTAAACGGACTGTACTTTATCATCGAATACAGCTTTGAAATAGAATTTTTTGTGTGTCCTTGAAAATGCTAAAATCAATGATTAAAGTTTTAAACTTTGAGACAAAAAATTTCATGATAACTTTAGCTAATTAATTTTTTAACATAATAGTAAAAATAAATTACAGAAATGAATTTGGAAAAGCTAATAGATCTATTGAAGTAGAATTATTGAAGTTAACTAGGATAAAATTATTATGTGAATGTTTATATTAGTCCAATAAAATAATTTTTATATATAATATTAAATCACTAAAAAATACATTAAAATAAATGAATCTCATATTGTTTCCACAAGTTTAATAACATTTAAAACTTATATAGTTAATTAATTAAAAAGTTAATCTTACAGTTTATTAAATAAATTTCATTATTTAAACTTCAAATTATTTAAATTTTTAAATACAAATTTTACAATTTTAAAATTTCAAACTTTAATAATTTAAATTCATTTATATACGTAATTATACATGCAAAATAATTTGTTTGTTTTAATAAAATGTTTTATTAATTGAACAACTAATAAATTAAACTAAAAAATTAATAAAATTATTTTTAACATTAAAATGGAATTAAATGAAAGTAAGTCTTAATTGATTATTAATATTTGATTATGTTATATTTATTTTAAATTAAATTTTAAAACATATTCCTAATTAAGCAAAAATAACTTATTTATTTAAAAATATGTTATAAATTGTTAATAAAATTACTTAACCACACTAAAAAATAAGCATTATTTGTTTCAACCAATAATTTTAACTAACCGTTAATTTTAACCAAATTTCCATAACCAAACTTGTTAAAATTATCGATTGAGTACGGTATAATAATAAAAAATTAGGTATTATATCTTAAAACTTTAATTATAAAGAAAAATCATTAATTCTTTTAATAAACTATTTATGAAGAATCAATAAATGAATAAAATTGCAAAAATTGAAATAATCTGTAAATTAAGAAAAAAAATTATCAAACATAAATAATTTGGAAAAACTCACTTCATAACATCTGAAATAATTAATAGTGAAGTGTTGCCAAAAGCTAAACCCAACTTTGTATTTAGACAACCTCTCGATCATACTTTGTAACTAAAGATAATTCTATAGGTAAAATAAATATGACTCAAGAAGTTGTTAAGCAATCTATGGATTCTTTAAAACAACAAAATTTACTAATTTTTTCAATAAATGTATTTAAATATGAATATTATTAATTAAAAATATATCTTATCAGTAGAGTTAACTTATCGATTGGTATAACTAATTCTATATCCACGAGGAACTTTTCTCAATCGACTGGGCCCTGTATATCCAAAAATAAAATTCACTTTAACATTGAATTTTCAAGAAAATTATCTAAGAATTTATTTTTATTGAAAATAATTTTATTATATAAACAAAATGAAGGTCTATTATAATGAAGAAATCAAAGTTGTTTTTGTTATAATTTATTTTCCTAGTTAGATTTATTATTTCATATAATAATAGCATAAAACTTAATAATAAATTTAATGATTTTTTTGAGTATTTTTAAACTAAATAAATATAGTAATATAATAATTAAAATAAATAAAATAAGGAAAATGAAAACTGTAATTAAAATATTCTTCATTTCCAAACTTAGCCACAAATCAAAGGATGTGTTCTCCCATTGTATCCACAAATTGATTATAGCATTACTACTACATTCATATGTTGCTATCACTCTATGAGGAACACAGGGATCAGAACAACTGAAGTGTCCAATAAATTTTGATTCAAACCGATTAATGCCCGCCTTTTCAGCGATGATTCCCGTAATAAACATATCATCGATATCCAGGATATAATACGAATAATTTTTCAAAGCTACAAGAATTGGTTGAACAATAGGACCAACCAATAAATAAGCAGGCCCATTTAGATAAGGCGGATAGATAGGTTCTGGGTATATTTCTTCTGGATAATACAATTTACTTCCTGGTGATCTTTGTGGCACCATATTGTGAAACATTTGTCCACTAAATCCAAATGGTATTTGATCAAGGTTATTTATTACTTGCTCAAAGTTAACAATAACGTCGTCGTCAGTCTTTAAAATACATTTGATTTTAGGGCACTTCCTTTCAGTCCATTGAAGTATTGAAATGGCTTTAAGTGTAACGTTATAATAGCTATCAATGAACCCAAATT
>JAQFZM010002575.1:0-13201 GCA_034695785.1 Galumna obvia | reverse complement strand
TTTTATGAAATTACTCTCTCTCTCTCTCTCTCGCTCTCTCGCTCTCTCTCTCTCTCTCTCTCTCTCTCGCTCTCTCTCGCTCGCGCTCTCTCTCTCTCTCCCTCTCCCTTTCTGTTTCTTTCATAGAGATTGAGATAGAATTTATTGATCAAAACTTGACTACTATTAAGTCTAAATGTGAACTTATAATTGATTGCAAAGTATGAGACGAGAGTGACTTACATTTAATAATTAATATAAGATTAGAGTCGTTTCAATAGAGTCTCAATGATTGTGTGTTGTGCTGTAATGTTCTGTCTGTCCTTTCTGTCCTTTCTGTCCTTGCTCAAATTAATTTTTAATGTTCTAACTTTGAATAACATTTTTGGTTAGAAATAATAATTCCAAGAATTCATTCAAATTAAAGTAATGACACAAAATGTGGTTAACTTAATTAAAATGTGCATGCTTAACTAAAAAGATTTTAGTAAAAATTCTAATAATCTATAAATAAATATAAAATTTTTACATATCTAAAAGATAAATAATCTTGCTTATATAAAAGAAGGGTAAAAATGCTCATTCAATACGATTATAGAAGTTATGTAAATAAATTTCGGTGAAATGAATGATAAAATCAATAATTTTGGAGCGAATGAAAGGAATTTTTGAAAAATTTTTTCACATAAATTATTTCATCCTTTAAGTGCTTTTGAAGTTAACATCAAATAAAAGCAAAAGTCATTTTTGAGATGTATTTTGACATTTAATGTGTAAACAAAATGTTAAGAATTTTGCGCTCAAATGAAAACAATTTGCAATGACTTGACTTTTAAGTTGAAAATTGTGTCTTAACTTTATTTCCATAAAATTCAGTGAAAATTGTTTAGACTTAATAACTTTTTTTTGCTAAAATGTCAGAGATTTTAGTGTTTGAAAAACACCAGAGAATAACAAATTCGTTAAAAATATATTCGACTGAATCTTAAATCAAGTGTTTTAGCTCTTGTTTGTCAATCAAATAATAAAATTAATCTTGGTTAAAGTAGCTAGAACTACTTTAAAAATAGCTTCAATAAAAAATTGCTTTAAAATTGCAATTATTATAGAATTTTTATATAAAGAAATACTTTTGAAAAAAATATTCTGAAGGGATCGACAATGAGTTGAAATATTGATTTTATATCCCATTCAGAGGGAATTATGGGATTTTATGCCGGAAATTATAATAATAACCAGATTTTAGATAAAATGCACTGAAAATTGTGCAATAAAATGACCAAATCTTCGCCTGATTTCAGTAGCATTTTATATCTTAATCTTAGTTTATTTAAGCAATTTCTGGAAATTAAATTATTTTTCTCTAAATGAGCATGATTAAAACAAACTACAATTATTGTTTAATGGATTTATCTCGTAATAGGCTTTTAGTAAAAATATTTAATATTGATTTTGTTTAGACCACAAAATATAAATAAATGTTATTATTCAAATATTATAAATAAATGTGTTTTTTAGAACTACTCTTCAAATATTTGTTGAAAATAAATATCGAAAGAAATTATGCAAAATATTGATAACCAAAAGAAGTGTTAATACAGTCATAGTACCTTATAGTCTGTGTGTGAGTGAGTGAGAGTGAGAAAGTGTGTGTTATTATTGTGCAAATTTATTACTCAATTGATCCGATTCTGTATCGTATAGACATTCTAATAATCTAGCATAAATCCACTTCTATTATTAGAAAATCGATTGAATTTTTTTTATTTATTTAATATTTTCAAATAATAATTGAGTTTAAAATAGATATTTTCATCTATTTACATTTGTTATTTCAGATTTGAGTTGTGAGGAATTGACAGCTATAGAGAACGGACAGTTCAAATTAAATGGCAATTATTTTGGAGCCCGAGTTACCTATACATGCAATGATGAGTTTTATATGTCTGGTGCCAGAGAACGAGTGTGTCAAGGTGATGCATCATGGAGTGATCAAGCACCTGAGTGCAAGAAAAAAGGTTTGATATAGCTAAGTTATATCTTGCTAATTTTATACCTTTCGGTACACTTATAAAATATTAATCAACGATTGTCTCATAAATTATAATTTAAATAAAAATTAATTATAAAATGTTTCCATAAAATGATATTTCGTCACAAATACTGAAATAATGGTTTACTTGTTTGACCCAAAGCTCAGTGTAATATCCCGTTGACTGTCCCTCACGCGCGTCATTCGGCACCTTTAGATCAAATGGATTTCGAAATTGACTCTACAGTACAGTACAGTTGTTTCCCAGGCTATGAATCAAAGGGGTTTACGGAAGCCAAGTGCCTATTCTATAATAATACCGCTCAATGGTTCGGACCTGACCTAAAATGCATACGTAAGAAAAACAATCTTGTTTATTCTAAGCATAATCCAAACATTTAAATGTTAAGCTAAAAGCTGTGGACATCCGGGAGATATTGAAAATGGTATTCGTGAGGGAACGGCGCATACATTCACATCACGAATAACTTATAGTTGTAGTGATGGATATGAATTAGTCGGTCGCGCAAACCGATACTGTCAGTCAAATGGACAGTGGAGTGGAGTATTGCCTTCCTGTCGACGTATGTACTATTAATTATCCCTTTCTTCTCTTGCCTTCCCTTCCCTTTTCTTCTCATATATATCTTTCCATTTTGTCTCTCAATTTCGTCTAATTTTTCGAAACAATTGTTTTGTCGATCGTTTCAAATGATTGAATGAACTTATAGTCAGTTATATTAATACTTTTATTTATAAAAGTTTTGCCATTTTTTAACATTAGATAGCTTTCACCTAGAAACTAAATGAACTAGATAAATACGGATTATAGAGATAAAAAAGGATATAAAGAGATAAAATTTTTCATTAATTATAAAATTTTGATTTATGTCTCGGATTAGAATATTTTGGAAATTATTAGAGTTATTACTAGAGTTTAATTTCAAAGTTATTTCGTTATGAGTTATAAATGACTTAAAATCACTTATATATTGTTTGAATGAAAGCCGTTCAGTGCCCTATACCTGAAGATCCAAACAATGGTCGAGCGGTATATACATCAGTCACCTATAACTCTGTCATTAAGTATGAGTGCAAATATGGTTTCAAATTATACGGCCCTCAGAACAGGAGCTGCACCAGTAATAAACAATGGAGTGATGAACAGCCTAAATGTCAAGGTTTGTGCCATCCATTACTTAATTAAATGGTGAAAATCTGTAGCCATTAACTCATTTTTAAGTTATTATTAAAAGCTTTCATTAAAACATGATTAACATATTTCATAATCGATTGTATCAAGCTTATTTTCTATATTTATTGAGCTATATTTCTATAAGAGAATAGTTAATCTTGCTCATATCATTGTTATTACTCGAGATATAAATATTTCTCTTTTGATGTCGAAAACTGAATGTCGAGAAAATGTGCAAAAAATGATAATTCATTTCTTTTTTATACTTTAGTTTATGAGAGAATTAACGCCAAAAAAATATAACAAAAAATGAGTGCACACAAGAATTTAATGAAATTAATTAATTTTACTATATTTTGCCATATTTTGCTAGTTTAGTCTACAGTTTAGTATAGGTTAGTTACTAAACTTTAGTATAAGTTTATTATAGTTTTAGTTTAGTTAAGTATCTGTAGTTCCTCTTCTGTTCTCGACTTTTATTATTTTCAGTCTTTTAGAGTCTAAATGAAAAAATCGATTTTCACTCAACATTTAAAAGAAAAGTTAGTAATACTACCTTTTTCTTTTATCTATTGTCCATGCTTATATGTTGAGCAACTATTACCCAAAATTGTCTCTAAATTCCTGAACAAAGTCTTTATATGCGGTGAACCTCTTTTCCGCCAAAAGACTGACAACTTATGTGAGAAAAGTCTAAAACTAAGACTCAACTAATCGATAGAACGCAAAACACGTCTATCAAATTGTGTCCGGATTTTAGTATATTTTAGTTATTATAGCGTTAAGAGAAAAAAAACATAAAATGTGTGGCTTTAATATTAAATCAAGCTAGATTATTTATGAACAATTTCTAATAAAAGACAATCGTTGGTCAGACTTTTATCATAAGAGAGGAGTGTTTATCAAACTTAATATTCCCAAAGAAAGTCATTCAGAAAGTAGTGATCTCTTAATATTTGCTCACTTTTTCTCATTTAATGCATTACTTGTTTGAACGTATTATAGAGATTTCTAAGACTACCTTGTAACTTTACTATTTTTATATTAAATCCGACAAAATTAAGTCTTCAGCGTTTTTGCAATTTTTTTTAATTAAAAGATTCCTATAATATATTTACCTAGATACAAAATATTTAATTTTAGTTACCAAGGTTGATTTTATTTTTAAAAAAAGTTCATTTATATTTTAGTTTATTGAGGTCTCCTTCTATTGGTTTTATCTTGCTCAAATAGAAGAAAACAATTAGTAATATGAAACCAGAAATCAATTAAATGTAATATGATCTAGTATAATCACTAGTGTGACAAAACTATATTTATTCAGGAGTTAATTGAAAACAAGAAAAATAAGCTGAAGATAATTAGCGGCAGTTCTTTTGTAACACCTGTTTGTTATTAAATTTGGACATTCATATAACTCTCAGTTATTCTGTGCTATTATTAGTGATTATTCATTGATTAATTTGGTTCCTTTCGTTCCGATTATTAATTATATGTTATATAATATAAGCCAAAAGTAAGTAATAGTTAGGATTTAGGCAAATAGCCTTGATCAAATACCAGACAAATAGGCTCTAATCAAATATTAATGAAACACAAAATGATATTCTTCTCAATTATAAATTCATTCACTTTTTTAGAAAAATCTAATTATTTTTCAAAATTTAAATTTTCATTTAATTAATTTAACGAAAAATAATTTCATCAAAAGTTTAATTCATCCGAAAGAGAGTCGGAGAGAGAGAGAGAGAGAGAGAGAGAGAGAGAGAGAGAGAGAGATTAAATTGGGTTTTATAATGTAATGAGATTTGCATTTGAATTGATGGGAACAGAAATAGATTGCGGTTCACCGGGTGTTCTACACAATGGATATCTTGAATTGAGGCGAACAATATTGGGTTCGACCGTATATTTTAAATGTTTTGATGGCATGACATTTGCCGGCGAACACAACTCTACCACTTGCCTTGATAATGGAACTTGGTCCAATCAACTACCCAATTGTTATGGTATTTTTATTAGATTACATTAGATTAAGTTGTATTAAGCTATAGTTGTTGTCTATAAATATCCTTTTAATATATATAAGACACTAATAATTTCATTTATAAGTCAATATTGAAATGAAAATACTTAGCATGGGTAATCTAATTTTGCTTTTATAGCACCCTGCTTAGTGCCAGAAGTAGAGAATGGAAGAGTTAACCTGTTCCCTGTGAATCAGATGGTTAGCCATGGGCAGATAATCAAAGTCGACTGTAAGCCACAGTACGAACTCCACTACAATACAACTGAAGCTGTTTGTAATAACAGTTCCTGGACTCATGTGCCTCAATGTGTTCCTGGTACTTCATTGAGATCATTAAGATAATCTTATCAATAATAAGTATATTTTAGCCAGGTGCAAATCAATGCCCGAAAAACCAAAAAATGGTTTAGTGATTGCACCAAAAACTGACCATGGCATGAAAGCACTCTATCGGTGTAGGGATGGCTTCACTCTGGAGGGACCGAACTTAACTGAATGCAATTTTGGCAAATGGGTCGGACCCACCCCTAAATGTGTCGAAGGTTTGGATATTTTTTAAACATTTATTTAATGGAATAAATTTTACTCAAAAGTGTTATAAAAAGATGTTATAAATCAAAAGTCATTCAACAAAACTATCAAAAAATACATAAAAAACATTTTTGGAGTTAACTATAAATTATCCTTAAATTGATCATGCTACTATAACTACACTACACTTCTTTATAGAGGTTTATAAATATTTAAGTTCTTAACTTTATTTGCAAAACGATTTAAGTAAGTAAAAGAGTAAGCAAGCTTATTTTTAAGCACATTTTATCCTATAAAATCACTTAAAAGAACTATATTTATAGAATTATCATATTTAAGTAATAATCGTTAGCAAGGTCATACTCTCGTATATTACACACAATATTCTAACAACTTTACACATGAAAGCAAAAGTGGACTCACATTAAACACTTCTCTGTTTATGGTTTTCCAGTTTACTGTCCATTTCCTGGATTTATTGAAAACGGAAAGGTATTACTTGTGGGTCATATGGGAATGTATGACTACAGGCCTTACGTCAAGAAAGTCCCCAATAATAAACAAATTCTATTCGAATGCGAGCGTGGATTCTATACCATAGACGGTCCTCCCGGTGCCACTTGTGTTGATGGCCAGTGGTCTCCACAAGATTTACCCCGTTGTGTGCGTGGCTCACATCCAAAGATCCGATGGTTGAGAAGTACTGATAGTCAACGGAAAAAGATTTGGATTACAAAAGATGTCATCAATTGGTTGACACCACTTTCAAAACCATCGCGTTTTAGAAGACATCAAAAATATAAACGTAAGCTCACAATAATCAAATATAAATAACCATGCTCTATTTTAGCTCTATTTTAACCAGGGATGGCAAAAGAACGAGGTTCAAAGGGGGTATAAGGGGGGGTATTTTGAAAATGACCCAAAATTGCTTAAAAACACATCAATTTTAAGGCTTTTTCTGACTTATATGACTTTATTTAGTCATATTTTAACCAATTTTAAAATATGTTGCAAAACCAATTTTATTCAAAATAATGCAAAAAACTAAAATATTTCGGCAAAAAAGGCAATTTTGTAAAATTTTCAACATTTTAGAGCACATAATTTGAGCGTAAAAGCCTTGCTTTTTGACGATTTTCTGCATTTATTGAGGTTTCCCTTTAACTTTCTTCAAAATTTCTGCCATCTTTTGATTTTTTCTTAATTTTTTCCTCTCTTTCTCTAGGGGGGGGGGTCCTCTAACTCGCGTCTAGGGGGGGTATTTTTCCGATTTTTGGCTCCAAGGTGGGGTATTCCGGAATATTCCCCTATTTTCCATCCCTGATTTTAAGTCTATTTTGACTCTATTTTGATTCTATTTCGGCTCTATTATAGTCTTATTGTATAACTTTATTATAACCTTTTGATAGCTTCGTGTAAACCATTGAAAGAGACGTCACAAATGAAAATCTCAATAATTAAGTTCGGAAACGGAAACGACTCTTACCCTCACGGGACTAGAGTTAGGAATTACTGCAGTAATGGATACATTTCCAACATTGGCAATTTGACTGCCAAATGTGCTAAGGGTACTTGGAAGCCACGCGAACCTGAATGCCTCATTGGTAACAAAATTTGCTAGTTCACATTATTCATAGATTTAAGACAAACTTAATACTAATATTGAGTTAATATCATAAATATATTTATTAAAAGCCAAGTATTACCAGTAAATACCTTTTTAACAAAAATAAACCAAGATTAAATCCTTATAAATGTTATTTGGAAAAAAAATACTAGTCAAATAAATTGATACTTGGGTCTTTTTGGAGCAATTCTCCGGTAAAGTAAATATCAAATTTCAAATTAGGATCAGATAAAAGTGAAGTTTAATCTTTTGAAAGCAATTCTCAATCGAATGACTTTCATTTTTGAAGAGCTATAGAGCGCTGATACCTTTCCCTATTGACAGCCCCCTGTCTCACACCGTATGCAGAGAATGGATATTATTATCACAGAAGTCAACAGTTGCCGATAGCGCACAGGATAGCACACGGAGACGCCATTCGCTTGGAATGTATGCCTGGTCACCAAATACAGGGACAGCCAACTATGAGGTGTTGGTTTGGAGAATGGACGAGACCACAACCCCAATGCATATCAGCACCTTGCTCACTTCCTAATATTAGAAATGGATATTATTCTGGTGGTTATAGAGCAGGTCTAACCATTTCTCACGGATCTGTCATTGAATTTCATTGCAAATCAAATTATGTGAGAGGTGTTCAGGAGCCACCAAGGTGCTTTGAGGGCAGACTTATGCCGGAACCACCGCATTGTATCGAACACGACTTAATTATGAATGAATTCAATAATAATAAGGTTTTGATCCTTAAATTCATTTAAATAACACTAATATTTCATTCAATATTTTATGGTTTAAATTCAGCTATAATTGAGTATACATTTAAAAATTAAATTATTTTTAAAATCAATACAAATAACCTTGCTCAATAAGAATATACAGTAAGAATACTTAATATTCTGGGGCTTAACTTTAATTAAATGAGAATTTTTGAGAATTATTTTTGTTATTTAAAGTTTACAAATATTTACTCTATAAATTTCCATGATTACTTTTATTATGATTCATGAATTAGTGAAATTGAAAGTGAGTGGAGAGAGAGAGAGAGAGAGAGAGAGAGAGAGAGAGAGAGAGAGAGAGAGATAGAGAGAGAGAGAGAGAGAGAGATTCTAATAATGGCCTATATTTCAGTTTATTCTTTATATATAATTGAATAAATTTTATGAAAATTATAAACAAAATTAATAATAAGATTAAAGTTAAGAACATTTTATTCTTTTGTTTTGGAAAAAATTAATAATTTTTTTCAGTTCATTAGTTCTGATAATTTTATTCAATACTGTGAATATGACCATGATCATAATAATTTTTATTGAAAAATACAATACATTTTTTATACTTTAGTTTAATCCGAATAAAATTTTCTATTCATCCGTATTGTTGAAAGTGAAAATTCTTTTCATCCGATTGTAATTTGCTATTCGTCCCAACAATACATTCAGTTCTCAATGCTTTGTTTTATGCATAGAATTTTAATATCAAAGCATTCGTACGAAGGCTCACAGTATTGTTGGGATGAATAGCAAATGTCATTCGGATTAAACTAAAGTATAAAAACTGTAATATTTGTCTGTAGACAACTTTAAACCCCCCATTACTTTAAAATATGAACAAAAATAAAATATATTGATTACACCCTGAGCTCAGATATACAAACATATCATATTTATATAAAATAGAGTAGTTTTTGAATCCTCGTTGAAATCAAAACATTCCCTTATTTTCAGTGAGAAATCAAACCCTTTTCGCTAAATTAAATTCGAGTTTTTATTTCTTTTACAGTTTAATGGTTTCCGTTATTTGTCAGTTCCTGTCTTTACTTTTCTTTGCTTTCAATGATTTTTTTTCTTTTATAATATTAATTAAAAATTATATGAATAAACATTAATATGTTTTTATTTAAACTGAATTAAAACCTAATTTATGTGTTTTTAATCTAATTTTAGAAATATATAGAAAATGATCATATAAACACCATGACACTTTTTAAAGAGCTCTTGTAATTTATAATAAAATAATAAAATTCAATATAATTGAAAATAAGCAAGCACATAATATATTGATAAAAGAAATACTAAAATTAATTATTATTGAACTTTAAGGCTATTAATGCGGACGAATCAGTGATAGAAGAAGTGCCAGAATTTGATGAAATCAAATCGAAAGTCAATACAAGTGTGGACTCAAGTGAACAGCTTTGGTGTCAGTCACCCGAAAAACTGAAAAATGTCCTCAGATTCGAGTCAGGCATTAATAGCGATAATTTGTCGCTCATTAGTATCGCCCAAATCAACACAAATGATTGGAGCACATCATCCAATATAACGGTTACAACTGAGTCAACCCTCACCACTAACTCCAATACAAATAACGAATTGTCTGTAAATACGAGTGAATCACAAATTAATATAAATATAACGGAATTATATGAACACATTTTAAATGAAACAAATGTCGACAACAAACAAATACCGTTGAGTCACAGAACAGCACAATCTCACTCTCATTCCCGCCCTCACCCTCACGGCACTAACATTATCTTCAAATGTTTGCCAGCAATCAATGGAATCAGGAATACTTGGACTATTGTCTGTCAAGATGGCGGTTGGATTGGAAGCGCTTCCAAATGTGGTATTATTGACATATTAAAAGACAATGGAAATAGACCTTGATAACTCTTTTTTCATTAGAGGATGATTTGGAAGCACTGAAGGCTAAAGTAAACAAATCGTGTGTTTATATGAATTCTGATCCAAACATTTGGGCCTTCATTGGAGACAAACGTATCCATGAATTCGAAGAATTGGAAGCGGAAACAGAATTAGTTATTCGCTGTAAAGATATCGGAAAATATAATCTCATTGGAAGTAAACGAAGAAAATGTATTTATGGGGAGTGGACCGGACAGACACCTCAATGTTTTGGATTATCACAAGAAAATGACTATGCTCGTATGTATTCATTATATTAATATAGTTAAGAAGAGATCAAAAATAAGGTATAATAATATCTATGAGTTCATACAATCGGTCACTAAATTGTATTGTTTTTAATAGTTTTGGTTTAGATTTAGTATAAGATATACAGATATAGAGATTACTTAAGACAACTTAATTAGACCGATCCTCAAGTGTACCACAAAATTCTATTAAAATTGTCTATTTTCTATAGTTTAGACCAGTGAAGTGACCAAGAGCTCTTTTTAGGGATAGATTTCATTTAATTTGTCACATATATTATATGAAATGAACTTGATATTTTTGATGTTTTAATATAATGTTCAAAAAAATGAGAAACTTTTGGTTAAAATGGTTAAAAAAAGTAATAATTATTCCGAACTTTGCTTGATATTATTCGTAAACTAACCATAAAAGATTAAAGGTTATTTAGCTTCAAAATGAAGTTTGGATTACCCTAGTCTAGGGAGTAATCTAGAATAGTTTCAAGTAATTTATTATAAATGAATTTTCTACTCTTTTAGTGGAAAAGCCTCCGACTATTCTATTCCGACACCAATTGGGTCCAATCGCACAGAATCCAGAGGGAAAACTTATTGTTTATCCTGGTACTATTTTACATTTAGAATGCCTTTGGAAAAGAAAATTCGGTTCACCCGTTTGGGAATGGAGTCATTCATATAGGAAATATAACCAAGGTTATTATTTAATAAAGTATTTGTCATTAAATGTATTGATGTATAGACTGGACTACAGAAGCGGGTCGTGACTCAAGTCTTGAGTATCGCTTAACCATATTTCACGCACAAAAAGAGGATTCGGGTCTTTTCACGTGTCGAACCCCTAACTTTCACCGCCATTCTGTCGATATAGTAGTTAAGGGTATAAATGAGACAATTCTTTAAACAAAATTAATTCAACTTTTGATAAATCATTTCTCTGAACAGCCATTCATTGCCCGCCTCTCATCGAAACTGATGGACTCAAAATAACAAATCCGAGCACTAAAATGAACTCAAAGGTGATGTTCACGTGTCGAACAGGAATGAGTCTTAATGGGAGCGATAGTGCTGTTTGTCTCCCGTCCGGCAATTGGTCAGAAGAGACGCCCCATTGTCTGAGTAATCAAATATTTAATCATTTGTTTAATAGCTTTCATTTTAATTAAAGTTTTGCTCAAACAGTAACTGAATGTCCAAATCTTTTGGAAACGAATTCGCCTCAAATTAATGGAAATAATAATAATAACAATAATATTGATATTAATAATAATAATAATAATATTAGTAATAATAATATTAGTAATAATAATATAAATTATAATAATAGTAATAGTATTAAAAATAATCTAAACAAGCAATCAATTCTCAAGATATCAATGAGGGGTCGATTAGTAGGGAATACGGCAACGTTTGCCTGTCCTGTTGGCTATGGGTTGAAGGGCAGTCATCAGATCACTTGTTTACAATCTGGTCGCTGGTCAGCACCTACTCCTATTTGTCAAGGTTGTTTAACTTCATATCTGTAAAGAAAGTTATCAAAATTCTATTAATTAATGTTTACCTTGCTTTAATAGAAGTATATTGTGAAACGCCAATCATTCCTTTACATGGATATATCCAGGGTGAAAGAGCAGAACGTTATCGCGGCGGTGATATCATACAATTCGCGTGCGATCCGGGTTTTATGCTCGAAGGAAACCCTATTGTCATTTGTCAAGAAAACAGCCGATGGTCCGGAGCGCCGCCAAAATGTAATAAATTAAGAACTATAACTGTAAATGTACTTGTTCAATTTGATTCATTTTGATGCTGACAATACAATAAATATATTGATTGTATTTTCATATTGAAAAACAGTTTTAAATATGAAAATATACCCTTTAGTTCCTTTTCTCTTTCCTTAAATACCAGTGCATTATTTATTTTGTATGAAAATCCTTTATTGAAAACTTGATTCATAATATACTTAATATACTTAATATCAAGGTGAAATCTCTATTATAAATACTGATTAAAGGCTATCAATAATGTCTACAAAAGTATAAACAATTTTTATTAATTTATTTTGAGTTTAATATTTTGAAAATTGTTAATCACTTTTGTAAAATTTATTTCACTATATCTTATTTTCAACATGGTATTTTAAATATTCGATTTTCATCACAATTGTCGGTTCTATTAATTTATTCCATAAAAACTTACAAGTTTATTTACTGTTTAATTTAGATTAATCAGATTTTAATAAATTGATATTATTATACCTAGGCAAAAAAGCATGTCCATACCCGGGCACTATAGAAGGTGGTATCCTATCAAAGGTTAATTTTTTCTACGCAATTAACGAAACGGTTCAATTCGAGTGTACCGAAGGATATGAACTTAAAGGGATCAGTACTTTAAAGTGTTTGGAGGCCGGAAAATGGAGTCATGCGGTACCTGAATGTCACTCATCGAGGAAAGGATAAGAACAGAGAATATATAGATATTGTGCACCAAATCATTTATAAATTTCATTACTTTCTGTATAATAACTAATCGGATGTCATTTCAAATGATATATCATTTAATTTGAATTATTTTAAAATTTAAATAAATTTAATAATTTATTGATTATTGAATTTAAATTAATTTCGATAGAAATCAATCAAAGAAGAAGTCAATCATAAAACGGAACTTAATTTATATTGAATTTTATGGAAACAAATGGTTTGTCAATCGATGGGTTCATTTGTAATTTACCGACAAAAAGAGTCAGTTATTAACAGTGATAGGCATTTTCGGGAGGTAAAATGGCCAAAATCGGTCGGGAATCGGGAAATAAAAACTGCCAAAATCGGGAGTAAAATCGG
>JAQFZM010002574.1:0-13202 GCA_034695785.1 Galumna obvia | reverse complement strand
CAAGTTTAGTGTTCATAGGGTTCACATAGCAAACGCACAAAATGCACTCAATAAGTGCAATCAAAGTGAAGCTCTGTATATGATTAAAAAGGGATAATTTTTTAATGGATTAGATAATGATATTTAGGAATATAAAATAAAAGGTACTATTTCTAGGTACTATCTTCAGTTTGCAAATTTAATTAAACAAGTTTAATTTTTTTGTTTTACATCTCTATTTTTAATGAAAAATTTCCAAATATTCATTCTGACAATTATCATGAATTTGAATATCAACAATTTCATATTGTCCTTGATCATTCTCATCACTATAAATATATTCAGAATATTCCATTTCCACTATTTCAACATTATCTTTTTTAACCTTGTTAAATCTTGTGTTTAATCTTCTAAATCTATAGATGAGAAAGATCACAAAAACTACCATGATGATAAAAAGAACAGATGTGGAAATAGTAATGACAAGATTTACATAATCTGTTCTTGGTGATTCTTTGTCTAAATTACTACTAATAGTTTCATTTATTTTTTCACTATATATTTTAATATAGTCAATATTTATGCTTGGTGATTTCCAACCAAATTTAGGTTTACTACTAAAAATTTTTTCAAATATCTTATCGACTCCAAAATGAATAACAAAATTAAAGGGATATTCAAATGGAAGATAATATTTCTTTTCTGATGGAACTAATTTACTTTGTACATACTTATTGTTTGCTTGATAAATTACTCTATCATTCAGTGAAAATTGAATATATTCATAATTCCATTCAATACTATAAATATTATAACCTTGTTTCTCTCCTAGGTTAAAACCTTTTCTTTTCATTTGATAAACTGATCCCAAGAAATTTTTTTCAGAAGAATAAAACCCTACTCTTAGTTCATCGTATTTATACTTGGCAAATTTAACTTTACCCTTAATATTTCCCTCATTACAACCAAGTTCATGAGCAAGCATAAAGAATCCAAAATCTAGTGGAAGACCATAATTGATGTCCGCTTTGACTTCAATACGACCATGTTTAAAACATTGTTTTGTTGCAATAGTAATACCAGTATAATTGTAGCCATGATACATTTCTTTTTTAGCAAACATGCTCAAAACACTGTTACTTATTTCATAATTGTGATGACCAGGCTTATTACAACTAACTTCTTTACCACCTAAATGACCTAAAAATACCAAATTATTTAAATGTGGTATAATTAAATTACTAATTATTAATAATTTTAATATTATTTAATATGATATCTTACCCTGATAATTTTTATCATTTCCAATTATTGACCATTTACTCTCATCCAGAATATTACCATTAAATTCTTCATTAAATATTAATCTTGAATAATTATTTGAGGTGAACTTCACATCGGATTTATTTGTGTCTATTTTATTTAATTCATCCTCGAATATGAGGTTAGAATATATTTGATTAAATAAATTTAAATAATTAATAATAATTAAACATTTCTTAATAAATGATATCATTTTAATATATAATTTAAATGAAAGAAAATTATCTTTTCTTATAAATTTTAATATAAAATTAAATATTTATAACTTAAGTTATTTTTATTTACAAATAATTTAATTCAATTGAATTTTTCAATAAATTTTAATTTTGTAGTGTAAAAAATTCTTTATAAGCATTTAAATGATATAATCACTTTCACTCATTTGCCAAATTAGTGAATATCCTTTTAAACTCTCAACGACAAATTATATCCTGATAATTATGGACTTTATTTTCATATTATGGACTCAACTATCTATTACTTTTCATTTTAATATTATATTATATCTATTATTTTATAATTATAAAATGTGAAAATTGTACTATAAGTAAAAAACAAAATAGAATACAAATAGAATAACAATAAATGAATAAAAATGTTTTAATTTGTGGGTGATAAAATATCATACAACAAATTACATCGGCAAATCATTTTTGAACGTAGTTATATATTTTTATATAAACATTAAATTCATTATTAAATGTAAATAAATTTTTTATTTATTAGAGAATAAATTAATTAAATAAAACTCATATTTATATTAAGATTTAATTGATTCACAATAGAGTCGGGAATTTATATTAATTTGCTTAGTAATCATTCGCCACAATAATAAAATACAAATATACAAAAATATGCAAATGTATATTTTTAGAGGTAAAAATATTAAAGTTAGGGTCACGTTAATTTAGACTGAAATGCACGCTATTTACTTTTATTTTCTATTGTTGCTATGGAAACACTCAAAGAGTTGTAAAAGTTTAAATATTTGTCATAAATAATGTCTGATTTTTAAATCATTAATTTAATTGTTTTGTTTATTAATAAAATGAATCAAAATAAAGAAAATTTAAAGCGTGGCCGAGGAGTTAGATAATTCATATGCAAATGTAAAAACACATTACAATAATTCATTAATGAAAACTGTTTTTCTTTACTAAATATTTATAAAATCCAACTTTATTTTAATTATATTAAAATAGAATTAATCAAAATGTATTTATTTAAATAATGTGTCCTTGGTTCAGAACAAATTCATTTATTGTTTAACATTGCTCTGGTGACTTCTAAAAGAAAATAATGTACTAGTTCAATTTATTTTATTGTTAAAAATCAATTCAATCAAACGTATTGGAAATGTGCCTATTAAGGAAAAACGTAGGTGATTCTTATTAATAGACAATATAAATGTTGTAATTAAAGTAAGATATCTTATATAATAATTATCATGATCGTTAAGAAGCTTATTCATAAAAGTTTTATTATAATTAATTATCTAGATTATATTTTAAAAATAAAAAACTAATTTACTAAACTCTAAATTTTATTTTATATTCGGTTTAAATACCTTGTTATGTTTTAAATATTAACTTGGAATAATTCTGAGGAATTATATTATTTTACAAATTAATAAGATAGTTTTTAAACTTATATTTATTATTTATGTTATTCAAAAATAATTATTTTAATTAGATTTTGAAAAATTAATTTCATGCTAATAATTAGATAATACATAATATTATACAAGATCATTTTAATAATTGAGGGTAGCATTTGAATAATTGAAAATTTTGAAACTCATATCTTTTCGAATATTGCATGAAACTATGACCTTTGTAAATGCTTCAAGTTTTTTTTAATAAAAATATCACGTGACATTCATGTTGACATTATAAAAATTAACTAGAAATGTGGACTTCTCATATATATTTTACAAAATAAATCTACCTCTAATAGTTCAGGAATAATTCAAAAACCGAGGCATATGATTTTATTAACCGGCCAAGTAATTTACAAATTAATGAGTTAGATTTATAATTAATTATATTAATATTTATATCACTATATTTATTAATTTAAAAAATTATTAATATATAATAGTATTAATAAATAAAATAACATTTTAAATCAAATATTCTAGGTTAACCCGTTGTAATACCATGAGCCATTACAAGGTAAAATCTCCATCAATGCCTTATGGTGTTACGGGCACAACAAGCACAAACAATTTGGTTAATGAAATGGAAATGCAAGCATTACCCTCTCAAACACCGATACGACGCAGACAATATGAGGTCGAAAAGGAGGCCTTTCCATCAGTTGTGGGAACAGTAATGGTAGTGTTGATGTGCTTGGTTCTTATTACAACACTACCCGTTTCACTTATATTTTGTCTGATAATAATCCACGACCACGAAAAGGCTGTAGTATTCAGGAATGGGCGATTTGCCGGTGCTTTGGGTCCGGGTTTGATATTTATTATACCCCTAATAGACAAGTATTGTATAGTCGACTGTCGTATCGTTTGTTTCGATATTCCGCCACAAAAAGTGTTGACAAAAGACTCGATAACAATAGATGTGGACGCAGTAGTGCTCTATCGGGTACAGAACGCTATCGTTGCCGTTACTAATGTCGAGGACTACGCAAAGGCAACAGAACTATTGGCGGCCATTCATTTAAGGAATATTTTGGGCACTAAAACATTGGCTCAGGTTTTGTCCGATAGTTTTGGAATAAATGATGACCTCCAGGTTTGTTGTCTTTTATTTATGTTAATTAGGTTTTATTTGCTTTACAGTGTTCTAAAAATTATTTTATCATATTTAAAGATTGGTTTTCTATTAATTTTTCAATTTTTAGAGAAAAATTTATAAGAATTACGATTAAAAAGATAAATACAGTCGATCGCCGATTTAATGAAGCAATTAGGTTATCAAAAATTATGCAAAACATTAGTTATTATCAATAATATTTTATCAATCATATTTAAATTAACATTAGTTAATTATATTGTTTATCAACTGTATTTAAAAATTTAATCATATTTAAAGATATCTATAAAAAAAACTTAATTAAAACTAAAAATCATTTTTTTCAATAATAAAATTTATATTTTAAACTTGCTATTTTATGACATTTTTTAGTCAACACTGGATTCTGCGACAGACTTTTGGGGCGTAAAAGTGGTTCGAATAGACATCAAAAATGTAAAACTGCCTCAAAGTCTTCAGTCGGCGATGTCTGCAGAAGCGATGGCTATGCGCGAGGCAAAAGCTAAGTATATTCAGGCAGAAGGAGAACAGAAGGCATCACAAATGTTGGCCGAAGCGGCGAATATACTCGACCGCAAAGAACAGCTCTTCAGCTCAGATATCTTCAGACACTGAACAGTATTTCCATTAAGAATAACAACACAATTGTAGTTCCCTTTCCCACAGAATTATTTTATTTACCAAAAGAAGAGTAAGAATTTTATTTTGTTTGATAAAATTCAATCAATAATTTATCAAAATTTTAATAAATAAAATAAATATTTTATTTTATCTTGCTAACAAATAAACTATGTCGAGTATTATATTTAATTATTATATAAAAGAAATTTTATTTTAAATATACTATTATTATAAAATGATTAAAATTATATTAAATAAATTATAATATTTCAGTTACTTTTAATTATTTCATTATATATTTTTATTATATTAATATATAGTCGTATTTCAATATAAAACTGTATTTTATTTTTAGTATTAAAATTTTCATTGAAATTTTTTATTAAATAACAAAACTTTTGTTTAGGTTATATTATAATATTAATTATAATAATATTATAATTATTATAATATTAATTAAAAGAATGAATTAATAACAAGAATGGCAAAAAATCTCGGTTCAATTGGTATAAGATAGGGTGCTTTATTCCGAGCTAACGGTGGGTATTAGTGGCAGGATTTTGAATATGACTAGGGTGACCATTGAAGATTTTTGAAATAATGAACATTTTTCCTAATGTCATAATTAAAAGTGAACAAAATAATGTCCGGTCAATTTAATGACTAAAAACTACTATATAGGAATTTGTAGTTTTATAATTTTTTCTCATTTTAACAAATTATTTTATTTCATGATTTAAATTAAAAATTCAAAATTTATTAGGAAAATGTTCTAAAAATATCAATATTTTAAATAAAATTTCAATAAGATCTTTTTGCTTTGATTTCATAGATCATTATTAAAAACTTCACATTTTTATTGAGATTAAATTATAATTAAAACTATAAATTTTCCAAATTAAAATAGTGAACACTATAATTTTACTAAAGATCAAATAAATCATAGTGAACAGACCACCTAAATAGTGAACTGATCACTAGAATAGTGAACGTATGATCACCCTAAATATGACCTTAAAATTATATAAAATCACATAATATGTCATTTTTAATATGTTTTAGCACGTTTTTGACTATAATTAGTAATATCTTCTAGCAATTTATCAAAATTAATGCAAAAACTAAGAAATTTCGACAAAAAAGGCACATCTGTAAAATTTTCAAAAACTTAAAATTCCAAAATTTTAACTTTAAACCTAGATTTTAAAATTTTGGCATTTTTGAGGTTATTTCTTAAATTTTTACTAATTTTCCCCCTTTATTTCCAATTACCTCCTTTTCTCCTTTCCTTCTCTAGGGGGAGAGGGGGTCTTCTGATTCTGGTCTAAAGGGTTAATTCCGATTTACCACTCCAAAAGGGAGGGGATAATCATGAATATTCAAACATTTTCAAACATATCCACTCTTTTCAAAACTTACTATTTGCCATCTCTGATTAATATATTATTAAAAGATTTACTTGAAAGATTTAAAATATTAAAAATATTTAAGAAATAGTAAAATAAGTTTGCTTAACTTATTCTTTATTTTTTATCAAATACAATGAAACCCGTTTATAACAAGTCTGCGACCCCGGCCAAATGACTTGTTATAACCGGGACTTGTTATTAATGTGTTGAATATTAAAAGTGCTTTTAATATTAATATTAAAATTTAATAATATGAATACAACGAATGGCATCTAAGTTTAATTATTAGTCACTTTTTTGAGAAATAAATCAGTAATTTATGTCTGTTTTTGATATATTCTTGAGTTGAAAATTTGTTTCCCCAAAGAATTTAAGAATTGATAGTCAAACAATTGATAATTTAGGTAACTTTTAAAACATAATCAAATTTAATGCTTGTAAAGAATGTTTACAATACAAAACTCAAACACATTTAAAAAACTTTTTCTGTTTCTCTTATGGCTTGTTATAACCGATAAATTTTGTATTTAAAACATATTATCCGGTCTTTACTTAGGTTTGTTATAAGCGGGGACTTCTTATAACTGGACTTGTTATATCCCCGCTAGATATATTAATTGATTCTATAAGAAAGTTATGACTCATAACTATATATCTCATAACTTATGAGATATAGATGTAATTTTCTATACAACAGTATTGGGAAAAGGGTTTGTGAAGATATAATTGTATTTAGATAAACAGTAGAGGTTTTACTGTATTAAAAAATGTGTCAATTTTTCCCCTGTTCTTTAACTTTTATTTTATATAATTAAATGGGAAAATGATTTGCAATAGTTTTTAAAGACTTTTTCAATAATTCTAACATGCATTATTCATATTTTCAGGCTTATTTATTTATCATGGAAATTTCCATTCTTTATAAAGTAGCTAGATATGTTAATTAAAAAAATATTCCTAAGTATTGCCTAATTAATTTAAAAGTTTTGCAACTCTTCATAATAAAGTATCAAATAGTTTAAAAGTAGATAATAAATTAATAAATATTGTTTACATTATTGAAATTTAGAAATAAATTTATAGGCTCTTATAAGTTAACGGATTTGCACGCCATACATATATGATAAATTTAATGATTTCATATAAAACAATATACGTAATGTTTGTAAGAATGAATATCAAAATAAAAATGTTGTCTAAGATTTGTGCACAACTATGAGCGTATAACTTTATATAAAATTATTTTGTAAAAACCATTTAAAGTATTTAATGTCTAAACAACATGTTTGATCTAATGATAAAATAACAAGGGAACTTTTGAAACAATAACTTTAAAGGAAAGTCAGTTATATTTTTTTTAAATACACTCAAAGACCGATCATATGTTGTAATAGGGAAATCAAAATTAGTTCATAACATCGGTCAGTTCATAAGATTGGTCATTTTAATATTATTTGTAAAAATAATCAAAGAAAACAATAAAATTCAATTTAAGTATAAATATCAGTTAATTTCTATTGTTTAAAATAATTGTTAGTAATTTTATTTAGAATCTGAATTAAATTTTCATTAAATCAGATTATATTTGAAGAATTTTTCAATTTATTCATTGATCTCTATTATCACCCCTTATTTTCTATAATTTAAAATTTTGATAATTTTTTCTTGATATTTGTTTGAAATCAGTTTAAAAATAATTTATTCAAAAATACAGAAGTTCTGTTCAATATTTAGATACAATTATTTCATTAGCTCATACGATCGGTCATTAAAATGCATTAATTTTAGTAGTTTTGGTTATAGTCTATACTTCATAAAAAAAACGTCATTTCATAACATCGGTCTCCATAAGATCGGTCTCTAATTAACATTATTGTCTATGAGAATGGGTTTTGGTTTTTAGATTTAGTTCATAAGAAAGGTCATTTCATAAGATCGGTATTTCATATGATCAGTCTTAGAGTGTAGTTATGTTTCCTTTATTAAATTATACTAGACTTTAGAGTATAAAAAAGTTGAATTTTTATAAATACAATTTTTTCTCTCTATTAACTAATATTATTAAATTTAAACGAGAATTGAGTTTAGAAATTATTATAATAGTGTAAAATGTGTGAAAATAAGTTTGACTCCATTGAAATCAGTGGTATGAGTGGACGGTTTCCGGAGTCGGACACAACCGATGAGTTAAGAGATAACTTTTGTAATATGTGTTTCGATATGTTTACTGAAGATGACCGCCGATGGCCTACAGGTTTATAATGATATCAATATAAAATCAAATAAATTATTTTACTACTGTATAATTGATATCTATATTTAATGAGAAAAATATAGAAATTAATAAATCGATAAATGATTAGATATTTTCTGACATGGTCAATAGGTGGGTTTTCCAAAATATCCCCCTGAAGTTGAAAATTTAGAAAAATATCCCCCTTCAGACCAAAAGACAGTTACTTCTAGAGATAAAGGGAAAAAATTGGCTTAAGTAAAATTTACTATTTCAAGTTAGGTCATTTATTATTTAGTTCAAAGTACAAAAATGTTAATTAACCATTAATTCACAAAGATTGAATACATTGAAAATGATCATTCGATGTCTTCAATATCCAATATAATAAGCTATAATGTTTGAGTTAAAACAAATTATTATAAATGTTAATTTTACAGCTTATAAATTTAATATATTTATGTGAAATATGTGCATGTTTATTTTTTAGGGTTTAAGAATTTCCCACAGAAATAAAAATCTGTTTTGGAAACTCATTAAATAAATGATATGTCTTTCATAGACTCTCCAATTTAGTGATTAAATTAATAATTAGAGTTCAAAAAAATAGTAAATCAAACGATAGTTAAACTGAATTTCGTATTTCAAGGACTCTATTGATTGCCAAGTGTGTGAAGTGCATGTACGTTCAGAGAGAACAACCTTAACCTTAAGAAGTGGTGAACAGTCGTGAAAAGATGTGCAAAAGAAAAGGAAAAATACAATGTTTTAAGAAAAGGAAAGACTTTTGCACTGAACTTAAGGTAAAGAGAAGTTTAGTCTCACTTCTCATATGAAGAAAACGAAAGGTTTAGAGTCAGTTCACTCATCCAAAAGGGAGGAGTCTCTAAGTAATATCATGAGAGCGCACGCTATGAAAAGAATGGTTAAGATGTGAGGGACAGAACACGCCGGCACTGGGGAAAATTGCACCCAAAGTGAGTACTGACTAGAGAAACTAATTTTTTCGTTTTGTATGTTAAGTCAGAAGAGTGTGAGAAACAAACTTCCAGTTCATATGATAAAAGTATGTGACTATCAGTTACTGAGTTTAAAGAATTTGTACGATATATCAACAAAATATTGTAGCGATGGGTTTATGCCTCAGAAAGTGAAGACCAATGCTTTAAATGACAGAAATTCGAGTCATC
Source organism: Galumna obvia (assembly GCA_034695785.1). Lineage (NCBI taxonomy): Eukaryota > Metazoa > Arthropoda > Arachnida > Sarcoptiformes > Galumnidae > Galumna > Galumna obvia. Next base: position 3,673 of record JAQFZM010002574.1, on the reverse strand, counting down.
GAAAAGTGATTTCATTAACATAAGGGCTTACGAAGATGACCTAATTAATTTGCAGCTTTTTTATAAAAATATTTATAAAAATTAAATTATAAAGAAGATACTATAGAGATATAAAATTATATATAAAACCTACATGCAGCTATCATTTATTAATTAATTAAACTAGATATTTAGGATAATACTAAAAAAGTGCTATAATAGAGGAAAATAAACAGAAATGATTGGCGACTGAATATATAAACAATAATAAAATTTAATTAATTTTATAAATTTAAAATATTTTTAAAATAAAAATTACAGTTGTTTTTAATATTATATTTTTTTATTTGCAATAATTTCATATAACATTAACAAGCTTATTATTGTAAAATATATAATTAAAGAGAAATATCAATTATCAAAGATAAAAATATGACAAAATTATCAAAAACTTCAAAATTTAAATGAACAAGAACAAAATTACTTTAAAGTATATTCAATGATTACCTATAAATTTAGCTTACCAAGTTCATTTTAACATAATTAAAAAATAAATTATGCTATCTTCTCATAGGATGTTATATTATCTTCATGTTTTAAAAATCTGAGCTCGAAATTAACCTGCCTTGTTTACATTAAAGATGGTCCTCGTGTAGATTCTCTTTAATTATTGCCAGATGAATTTAATTAAGGGATAAATTGATATGTGTTTTCATTTATATTATTTTAATCTTATGATTTAAGTCTAAAAAATCTCAATTTATTTATAAAAAACCGATAAACCAAACACTGTGTGATTTCAGGAGTGTATGACATAACCAGGGATGGCAAAAGACCCAAGTCTGAGGGAGGGTATAAGGGGGGTAATTTTGTCCGAGCTAAGGGGGGTATAAGGGGGGGTATTTTGAAAATGACCCAAAATTGCTTAAAAACACATAAAACATAAATTTTAAGGCTTTTTCTGCATTATGTGACTTTATTTAGTCATATTTTAACGCATTTTATCAAAATTAATGCAAAAAATTAAGAAATTTTGGCAAAAAAGGCAATTTTGTAAAATTTTGAGGACCAAAATTTGAGCGTAAAAGCATGATTTTTGATGATTTTATGCATTTATAACTAGGGATAGGAACATTTGAAGTGCCCGCTTAAACATATGAACAAGTAAAGATTTCAACTATAAATTATGTGGAAAAATAAAATTCCATTCCTATTAAAACTATTTAATGAATGAATGAATATTTTATTTACTTTTTCAGACATTATTGATAGTCATCGGTCACTACTTTTTTAATATAATACAATTTTAACCATGAAACAACATTTAGCAAGAGTTAATCATTTCCAATACAACTAATTATTAAAGGGTTTACTTTTTAATTAACTAGGTAATGATATTTAAGAGAAGTAGAAAAGGGCACCCAATTCCTATTGCTAATTATAATTAATGAAATTATTAACAATAATATCGATAACAAAAAGTTATTATTCAGATGTAAATAGTTTTAACGATTTGAAGAATTAAATGAAATCGATTTTTCCTAAAAAAACAAATGAATTGTTATTATACAGTGAAACCTCTATGACTAAACTCGAATCAGGAAATAGAAAATAAGTCGAAATATAGAGGTTAGACGAGACAGAGAACTACATATTTTATTGATATTTCAAATGATTATAAATTAAAATATTATTTAGTAATCAGTTATTTCTTATATATCCTATTAATAAGATCAGATTTTTGAAGAAATAAATGAAATTTATTTTTCCTAAAATAACAAATGAATTGTAATTATATTAAAAACATATTTTATAATAAATTAAAACCTAATTTTGAGGAAAATGTGAGCTAAAACTTTATTATTTTGCAATATTTAATCAATCAAGATGATTTGTTTTATATTAAACTAAAATTAATACCATTTGTGTTCTAAATTTGACATAATTCTGACAAATATTATATCAATTAAAAATCATTTATGCTAGAATACTTATAAATGTTTTAAAATAGCATCTTAACATTACCAAATAAAATTTATAAAAGATTCTATTCATAAAAATGCAATAATTAATACTTTATTTTACAACTATTTCTATTCTTACAAACGCCTAGACAAATGTAAAAAACGGTAGATTGTTAGTAAACAAATAAAACAAACGCCTCGACAAATGTAACAAATAGCGAATGAATTACTCTATATATTAATCGTATCAAAAAGTAAATAATAGAATATAATATAAGAGTATAGACATTATAGACATTAAATAATATTGTTTAGTAATCAGTTATTTCTTATATATCCTATTAATAAGAATCAGATTTTTGAAGAAATAAATGAAATTTATTTTTCCTAAAATAACAAATGAATTGTAATTATATTTAAAACATATTTTATAATAAATAAAAACCTAATTTTGAGGAAAATGTGAGCTAAAACTGTATTATTTTGCAATATTTTATCAATCAAGATGATTTGTTTTATATTAAACTAAAATTAATACCATTTGTGTTTTAAATTTGACATAATTCTGACAAATTTTATGTCAATTCAAAATCATTTATGCTAGTATACATATAAATGTTTTAAAATAACATCATAACATTATCAAAAAAATTTTACAAAAGATTCTCTTCATAAAAAAACAATAATTAATACTTAAATTCAATGATGAAAAAGTTGATTGATAATTTGAAATATTTGCGTAATACTTGTTCAATAATTTATCTAGTCTATTGCAAGGTTTTATGAAATTGTAATGATTTTTATTCTAAGAACTTTAAGAATTTCAAATCATCTAGTAATTATCCAATCAGTTTAAAGTGTTTTGTTTCGAAAATATTTGAAATTTTTAACACAAACTTTAATTAAAATAATTTCTGATTATAATTAAATGACATAAAGTCGAGGAAATAACTATTAGGGTATGATTAAAACTTGATTATTTCTGTATGGCTCAAAGAATTTAAATTTGATTTCACTAAAATAATCTAGAATAAATGCACGTTATTAGAAATAAGTTTTAAAAAATTTTACCAAGTTAGATATATTTTTATTAAACATGAACTAAAACTAATATTTTAATTAATGATATTTAATGATTAATAAACAACTTATATTCGATCATATATTTTAAGTTATCATGATAAATTAGGAAGTGTTGTCTAAAATGATACCAAGATCATTAAAATCGGGTTATAAATAAAGAAGTGATACTAATTCAAAATATAGGAGTTTGAATTAAAGATGCATAGAGTACTCTACTAAAAATTATATTAGTAGATAATAAAAATATTTTGTGAAATTTCAATAGAATATATTAAGTGGGACAACTTTTTTGCTGGACACTTTAATCAAACCAAAAATAAAGTAACTGCTGAGGGTCAAATATATAAAATTTACATTAATTAAAACAAAATCTATTTAAAATTTCAAAAATTTCTAAAAAAAATAAATTTAACTTGATACAATTTTCTTTTTATTGGTTTTATATAGCGTGCATTTATTCTAGATTATTTAATTGAAAATTGTATGGAAATCCGTTCAGCCATTCAAAAATAATCAAGGTTTAACCATGCAATAATAGTTATTTCCTTTGCCTTATATTTTGATAAATATTGAGGGCTACTATAAATAAACAACTTTTACATACAAAGGTAGAAAGAGAGAGAGAGATAGAGAGAGAGAGAGAGAGA